>JAPQRQ010000006.1:6560474-6575149 GCA_037367365.1 Apogon talboti
ATCAGTATCGGCGATACTAGCCCTGTATTTACTTGGTATCGGATCGATACCAAAATTCCCAGTATCGCCCACCCCTACCTGGAAGGCCAGGATGTTCCTGTTTCCTCACATCCCCCCCGCCACAGGACCGGTCCCGTGACCTCCTCGGTGAAGTGAAAACAAGTGTCCGAAACTTTAATGTCTGGTTAAAGTTTCCCACTCCGCTCTGCCCCAGTTGCACATTTGATCACTATTTTTTGCCTTCTCGTTGCTGGCTTCATTGAAAACAAATGCACATGGTCAGAGGGGGAGGGTTAAGTGTGGGTTTTACGACAGTGAATATGTACGTTGAAATTGTAGGGGGAGATCTATAGAGAAAAATGCTACAAAAACAACGTAGAAGAATCAAGACCTCTAAAATCTTACACTTCCGTTTTACGTTCAGTCTGCTTCAATTAACCAAATGCAGGAAGGGCATTGTGGGTTAACACAGTCTCCATGTTTTGTTTTCACTTGGCGGAAATGGAAGTTGCCCTGCATTAACCAATAGATGAGTCAGGTTTCTTGTTCATTGTTTGTCTTGTCTTCTCCTTCAGTAATTGTTGATGTAGTGCCACCACAGGTGAGAAGGGGAATACATTATTCAAAAGGTTTGGTTTGTTTGACACAGTACAGTATGAAAAAACACTTGGAACAGCTGAATGTTGAAACCCCAATCATAGTCTAGAGGACTATTAGGTGTGAAATCAACTTTATGCTTTATAATATGCTTTTTGCTTATACAGTATTTGCTTGCATTAACACTAGACCATCAAAAGGTACATTTTACCACCCCTAGTGTTTTCCTAAAACATTTAATTCACCTTAAACCTAAGCAGCTCAATCTCTCAGTTCAAGATATTCTCTAAAATTGTTTTTCTATTAATTATTATTCCAGTGAACTGGAATTTACTTTTAAACACATGTACATAAATATCCATATTAGTGTGACTTGGGCTGTAGATGGAATTTCTGAATCCAATATTCATTCTTGTTGCAGTTCTGTTTGACTCTCAAACAACCCTGGAAGGAAACATCCTATCTGGTTCACTGGCCAGAGATAACTGTTCATGTCAGTCATTTGGTGCTGGACAAGTAGTGTACTGTATGAGGAAGAGAGCTCTGTTTCTTTCTCGAATGAAGTAAAATATGTTTTCTTCTACAACAATGTGTTGATTTCTTTGCTGATGTTTTATTTATCTACAGTTTGATTAATTTAGGAATACTTTATTTCCTCTCAAATGACTTAATAGGAAGTGCTCGGTTTTAATACTGTTAACATTAACAAATTTTGTCCTGAAATTTTAATTAATGTCATTCAGCAATTCAGTAATTTAATAATTTAAAATGTTGATTATATTGTTGTTTGTTGCAGTTAGTATGTTGGATTTTTTTTGTGTATAAGAAATAACATAAAGTAACTGTAAAATGAATACATCTCCCCTCTGAACTCATTTTAATAAGTCTTCCTTAGGATTTTGTCTGACCCTGAGCTTAGGCTTATACAGTCCAATGTGTATGTTTTTAGGCTTCATTTAAACTCGTCTAGTTTCTGTATTTAAAATGTGACTGAAACTTAATATGCCAGTGACGTGGTGAATGTTAAGAGATTAAAATATGGGGGGTATTGGAATGTTGGTGGTTCTTTCATAATGTTTGCACTGTCCAGCTTTATTTCCATACTGCATGTAGAGACTTGTTACGCTGATATTGTTAATACTGACCTCATGAAGAGCGTGTTACTATAATAGACTATTAATCCCAGGCATATGAATGAAGTCTCATGCTGTATTGTATTTCCTGTTTTCTCTTATCTATTTCTGTAATTTCCTCATATGCCTCCATCTCACTTCCCTCTGGGGATCATCAAGCCGTTGTCTCCCCTCATCTCCTCCTCCGTCCTCTCTGATAAGAATGAACAGTCGTTTTCCAGTCACTGCAGACCAAGAGGCCTGGCTGAAAGGGTAGTAGACAGTAATTGTGCATGTGTGTGTATTTGTGTGTCTGCATATGTGTGTGTTTGTGTGTAGATGTGCTGCTGACAGTTGGAGCCATGCTGGGATTGCCCTCTGCTGCAGCCACTAAACATTCAGCTGCCTTCCCATCAGCCCCTCTGTTATTACCATGGACCAGCGAACCCACCGACTGACTCAACAGCTGCCCAGGGTATAGAGATGGATGTGTGTGTGTGTGTGTGTGTGTGTGTGTGTGCGCATGTGCGTGTGTTTTGGAGCACTGCCAGTGGCATGTGAGCGTACATTCGAGAGTGAAATGACAAGTATGTGTGAGTACATACGAGAGTCAATTTCTGCCATGTGCGGGTTTTTCATTCGGAGGTAACATGAATGATGCATGTGAATGTCAGGGTTTCATTATATGACTGTGATACTGTCACTGTTTGCAACTTGCACATTTTTCGGT
This sequence comes from Apogon talboti, assembly GCA_037367365.1. Taxonomy (NCBI): domain Eukaryota; kingdom Metazoa; phylum Chordata; class Actinopteri; order Kurtiformes; family Apogonidae; genus Apogon; species Apogon talboti. The sequence goes on from JAPQRQ010000006.1 coordinate 6,562,914, forward strand.
CTGCTTCACAGACTGAAATAACAGCATAAGTTTTGAATTTTTATTGCACCATCAACTATTAATATTCAGGGTTTGTATGGTGATGATAAACATGGACATATAAATACATAGGAAATGAAAGTAGTCATTTTCATCTCTGAGGTACTTTTACATTCAGAAAAGTCTTGGACATTAGAGTGTATATGGTTCAGTTAAGATAATTGACCTTAAATATTGGTTAAACAAGTCTTTAAAGTATAACCTTACCCATATTCTGAGTCTAACTTCCACTAACTAACTCCCCACACCCATTACATGACTTTGGAAAGAGCTACAAAGTCAGAGCAGTATGAGGAGACGCTGAATGTCCAGGTGTGAATGTGTGTAATATTATGTTCAAGGACATCTGCAAGACAGAGAATAATAGCCATTGTAGAGAAAAATCTGTGAGATGCCTCTCCTCTACTGGATTCATCTTATATATTCTGGAGAGGAATCCTACTGTGATGAATGTAGGTGTAAATTGATATGTTACATAATTTACAACGTATTGATGGAACACTGATCACTATCTGCTCATGCCATTTGTCCACCCATGTATGATCCTTAACCCCCTGTTCCTTGTCTGTGATTTGAAAAAGGTCATTTCCAGGTCATCTAGTACCGCACAATGGGTATTGAGAGTCAGTGCAAAAACTCTCACTCCAAAATATGTCATTTCTTTCTCAGAAAGGAGTGTCCTCACTTAGTTTGTACTGTGTGACATGTCTCCTAAGGTGATTCTTGAAAGTAGCAGAATCTCCTCTTTGGACAGATGTACAAGAGAACTGGTTAATCACTGAACCTGTTTACATGACCATAAAAATCCGATAACTAGGAGTAGTCAGATAATTGTAATAATCAGATCTGATGCGTTTACATGCGATAATCGATAAACCCTGTTGTAGACGGTTCAGTCCATTATCGGATTTCTTTCGGAATATGTACGATGGTATGTAGTGTAGTGATGTAGTGATGGTAGACTCAAACTTCCTGTTGTCTTCCACTCATGTTTGACTACGTAACTTTTGTTTTCTACTATTTTAATTATTTTTACACATACGCATAAAAGAATGAAATAAATCAGATTAATCTGTATAGATGCAGGAAAACATCTCAGTATTGGGGAGAAATCCAAGTGTGTTAATCTGATTTCTCATAATCAGATTACTGCCCTTATCTGATAAAACATATCAGATTATGCTGTTTACATGATCATTTGAATGATCTGATAACCCAGAAATAGGATAATGATCGGAGTGCTGGTGTGCATGTAAACAGGCTCACTGATACAGCAAAGGGAAAGGTGTAAAGGTATAGAGAATGTTAAATCTTTGTATTTATCAAGGTTTGGGTTTTCGCTCTTGCATTACCATCTCAACAACCCCCACTTAAAAAATGTTATGTTTATATTATATTATATACCTGCCAGATTCCCCAGGCAGTAATCCCCCGCCCTACAGCCACCTCATCCAAACAGACTGTTTGTGTTATTGTACAGTCCTGGCCAAAAATTTGGGGAATGACAAAATTTGCTGCCCAAGTTGTTTTTTTTTAAATTCCATGTGTTTCTGAAGTTCATTGAAGAACAATTACAGGCATTATACAGGTTTCAAAGACTGTTAATGATAAATAAATCACATTTAAACAAAGAAACAATTTTTGTCGTTTCCAAAACTTTTGGTCATGATTGTATGATGGCCATTTTAACATGTTTCTTCAAGTCCAAACTGATGAACAAACTAGCTGATCTATGAAGAGGTAAGACATGTAATTACCAGAGTTTTGATCTGGTGTTTTTTAATACAATAACAAAATATTCTGTATTGGAAAATTAATTCTTTGTCTGATTCCATCTTAAGGACAGGTGAGTTCACATGTCTGATTAAAAGTATTTTTTTTTTACACAAATGTCATGGCATAGAGTGCTCTAAAATTCAACTCATCATCAAGGTGGGAAGGTTCAAGATATTTCTAAGACAGGAAGGGACATTTTTACCAATAAAATGCAGATTTTTATAAATTTGTTTTCAATAGGTATTCACACCAGTACTGATGTCTTTCATTACAATCAGTAATTTAGTCTCATTTACATCTTGAAAAAAATGTGGTATCCAGAATCACTTTGTTGAAGTGAAGACATTTCCAGTTTGACATGTAGGTCAGGACAAGCCTGAGCTGAATTTTTATGACACCACATAAACTATCAATAAAAAACAAAACAAAACAAAACAAAAAAAACCAAAACAAAATACGTCCGTATAGGTTAATTCTGTTCCTAATGTGTGCTAATGCTAATGCTAGGTACTGTGCTGATTGGTAAAATTCAGAGGCCAAAATTTCCTATAGGGATGATAAAGCGAGTTAATCTTGACCTTTAACATTCTATTTACTCTTTTATTTATTTTATTTGTTCAATATGAAAGATTCATACCTGTTTCAGTGCTTATGTAAAGCTTGTGTTAAAGTCTGTGTGATGGCAGTAGTTTCTGTATGTTTACAAACTCCATCTCATCAAGGACATAAGCAGATGTATCAGCCAACAGAAAAGTGACCTGATGTCAATATAGATTTCACGTATGCAAACAAGTACACACAAATCTTATATTGTGAACCTTTACAACACCTTCTGTGGCAGCGTTGGAGATCAGACGCAACCATTATCCTTCTGGAAAGGAGAAAAAAAGCTTTGCATGCATGTAATTCTTTGCATGAATCATTTTTGCCTTGATTTAGCTCTAAGTTCAGAATACAATGACAGTGCCTTGGTAAAATGATCGAACTTGTTTTGCTGTAACACTTTCACATGGGGAAGTGAGCTGAGGTATTAAGGCGATTAACTCTCACTCTCAGCAAAAGAAAATGGAACTAAAAAAGCTGCATTTTTTTTGTCAAGACTTGCCATGTTCAACTCAGACCTTGCTGTTTTTTTCAGCGATGGAATTCTATAAGAAGATTTAATCCTATGAGAACAGTATTTATAGAGATTTCAGAGAACGTTTGGTCTTGAAAATCTGACTCAAACTTATGGAAAAATCATTAAAATTTAATTGTAAAAACACATACATGCACTGACTGTTTAAGACAGGTCAAAAACAGTCTTTTCTTTCTTTTTATTAAAGAATTCAACAGAGGACAATAAAAATATTAAAAATGTACTACAGCAGCTACAAAGTGAACTAAAGTTAGATTTTTAACGTTTGTCTGCACCGTGTGAAACGCAAATATGCTCCTGACACTGGACTGAACCCTCTCAAATCTCCATTATCAATCTGTGTTTGGTGCACCTTTGAGAAAACAATGATAAAAGTCCTTTTTAATCACATTGTGGTGTATTCAGTAATCGCCTGCAGCTCTGGATTTTGTTAGCTGGGCGGCTGCTAATGTTTCTCTCTCTGCAAGTGATGGCTGTAAATGGTTTAGCACGTGTGAAATCACTATTGTAGATTCAGACAAAATTAGAGCTATTTTTTTTTAAGAGGGCAAGGAAGCACAGTGTGTTTGCAAATATCTGTTATGAAGAGTCGTTGCCTGAGTGCCTAATATCACAGCAAGAAAATAGGATTTCAAGGTTCAAGACTTTATTGTCCCTCAGGGAAAGATGCCCTGCAGCAAAGAACACAAAAACATACAATACAATGGCATAATAATATCAATAGATAAAAGGCATAAAACACCTGAGCACAGGGTTGTATTGCTACACTATGCAATACTATACAGAACACATACTTTACAGGTTGATTTAGATAATAAAGATAGAATGGTTACTACCCTTTGAATAAATCTTTTAAATTGAAAATAATAAATTGAAAATAATGCACTCAAAATCTTGGCTTTCCGTATACCATGACATTTATTTGAACAGTTAGAGGATCCAAATCCTTCTGAGAAGGGAAAAGAAACTTGTGTCCTCTGGCAGAGGATGCACAGATGTGCCCTTCCCAGACATCTTTACAGCCCTGGCAGTGTTAACCTGGCTGTGGCTGTTGCCAAAACATGACATCATCTTCAAAACCTGAGAAAGCATGGCGGCCAAGTTGTGTCTTTACTTCAGGTGTAATGGATCATGAGTTAGAAAGTGAGCTTCAGACTCTTTCAACAGCTTTACTGCCTCTTTTTAAGTCCTCTATCTTCTGTATCATCACTGTGAGTGAGACACGTCAATTTGAAAAATAGCTGAAGACAGAAAACAATAAAAAAGCAAGGAGTCAAGCAAGTATGCACAAAATAAGAAAGATCAATTTTCAGCATTTACTACTTGATCATCCTGATGTATTTTATACATCATTTTACAAATATTACTTCTGGTTCATTATTATGCTATTGAGGTGAAAGGAGTGAGCAGTAACACGGGAATGTAAGGCAGAAATGCTACAGCGCTCACGTCAGCCACATCAGAAAAAGCTGCTTAAGAACAACTAAACAGTACATCTACAGTAATACTGAGGTCAAACACTTTCACTTGCTTGTACAACTTTTCATACATATGTTTTCATACATGCAAACCAACTTTGAATGTGGCTCCAAAAGTAAATGGATCCCCATAAACCCCATGCTAGAATGACAAAGTTTACAGTAGAGATAAACATGGTTACATGTTTAGCCCAATGCAAAAATGGCTTTGGTCTCTGTGTCTAATTTCATCAGTCATCACAACTGTATGGGGATCATTTTTACTTCTTTATTTTTTTTGTATATATGTAATTTTCATAACTCTGTTTAATTATGCTTGTGCTTAAGTTATTTATTATTTCAACTGACCCATATGTGCTGTGTGGGTTATGATTGACACCTGGCTCAGCTGCTGAGTCTGACATTCTGACAGCTCTTGTTTGAGAACTTACACAAACAAGACTATCAGAAGATTTAGTCATGAAGTCTGGTACTGGCATTTATCGTAATTATAGTACCTGGGTTCTTAACATAACTTAACTAAATTAGCTAATGGCTAAAGTATATCTGCCCAAGCTCCACCTTCTCATATGAATGTGGGCACACATTTCCAGAAATATAAAATAGCAGCCTTCACTGCTGGGATTAGTATGCTTTAGCTGCAACAAATTCTTTAACCCTTTAACTGATGCAGTGAGTAGTTTCTCATTTCTTCAACAACCATCTCTTTTATATAGAGCATAAAGATTGGGCTGTGTTTCAATGGAAAAAGGTCATGTGGTCTGATGAGTCCAGATCGACCCTGTTCCAGAGTGATGGGTGCATCAAGGTGAGAAGGCTTGAGGTGATTACCCATCATGCCTAGTGCTGTAGTGGTGGAGGAACCTCAAAAGTAAAGACATGAGACACTTGTTTGAGAATCCTAGAAATCTCAATTTCATAGGACATGGCAAGACTATATAAACACAGTCTCTTCCTTTTCCCTGACTAATCAAGTTGTTTTTATAGTTGAAATGAACCAAACTGTAGCCACGGAATTATATAGACATCTCTTGGAACACTACATGTTTTGGAAAATGACATCTTGTGTATGTGTTGAAAAATTACAAACATTGTGCATGTTGAAAAATGACACTCTACCAGTAACATGGGTGTTGAAATGTCCTTATGTGACAAGCTGAGAGTGACACTGTGCAGGAATATTAAAGATAACGCATGCTTGTATCTGGTTAAAAAAATAAAAGTAAATCCATAAATTCCTACAAAGCATAAAAAATATACTTTTATCATTCCTGGAGAAATCTGCTATGGATCTGATACAGTCAGTCAGTGTCCCTCAGGCTGTCACAAAATTATTATTTCATCCATAAAAAAGCCAGATACAAGATGAAATACCTCTATGTGCAGGGAGAGGTGTTGATTTGTGGAGACCTTAATGTATATACAGACAATCTGACACTTTTCTGTGAAAGAAAGAGAGTAACTACATACTTTGTTCACGTCTCCTCATACAGTCTTTAATTTTCTGCATTTTTAACGTACCTGATTTCATTACAAATGACACTGAAGTGTCTTAATGGTGATATGTACAGACACAGCTCACAGTGCTGCAGCCAAAGTCTATGTCTAGAACTGAAATAGAGTTTCACTGTGTTTGCTGCTTTAAAGATGTACTGTATGTATGCTGTAGTGTATAAAACAGGGCTATTCAACTATATTTTCCCATGGGCCAAATTATCACAATGCTATGGACTGTGTGCCGGACCCCTGTAGTATTACTCTGGATACTTGGATGTACAATTGACACATATTTTTATTAAGAAAATCAAAGTAGAAAAAAAACCCCAAACAAATACAAGCATCTGCATGCCGTATTCCTAAATATTTTAATAGTAAAATTATGAAATGGAACAATCTTAAATATCTTTAGATAATTGATTAATTATAAAAAATATAATAATACACACCTCTATATGCATTTTAATACTTGCAACCTCAAGGAACATTCTTGCTCACTCAACAAACCTTCACCAGCATGTGTATGTTGTATTTCTGAATGATTTGACCTTTTCTAAATTCACATATGCTGTCAAAACATATTAATTAAAAACAGAACAACTTTAACATAAATCCATCACCCTATCACAGAGTCTCCACACTGGAGTGCCACAGATCAGACACAAACTTGTCTTTCACATTTGTCAAACAGAAGTTTGTGTCTCATTGTTTGTGAAAATAATACGTTTTTTGCCTCTTACTGTCATGACTGGACATCGTTACAAGGCTAACCCACTACCCACCTGGCTCATCCTGCTGCCCACGGGCCCCGCCGCTCTACCAATGACAACTTGTAATTTTGATTGGATGGAAATTTAGACCTGTTCTACCAAGTGACGAATCAATTTTGTGTTGTTATATTATTGACCCCGTGGCAACTGGCGAGCTACTGGAAAGGGCCTCGTCAGCTACTGGTAGCTTGCGAGCGACGTGGTGGAGACACCTGGTTTAGCAGCTGTTAAACTATTTATTTACTATTTGTTGGTAGAGGGGCCGTGGGCTGGTCCAATTTGATTGATGGACCGGTTCTGACCCGCGGGCAGCCTGTTGAATAGCCCTGGTATAAAGGGCTAAATTCAGTGATCCAGGATCTGGAGGGCCTTCTCAGCTGGCCTAAAGAACCAGACCTATTTATATTGGTTCCATGATGATGTGTTGAATTATTCCCAATAGTCTATTATCTTTATTTCACAGCTTTTCTCTTGGTCTTCTATTCTTGTATGTGAATGTTAGAGCATTTGTCCAATCACGTGTTGCCGGGTAAAAGAAATCTGCCTTGAGGCTCAGAATCATCAGTGCAGCTGATTGAGCTTCAAATTAGTGACAATTAACCATTTACAGCAGTTAAAATATATCAGTTTAGATGTATTAGCTGTTTTCCCAACATATCATGACAGACAGAGGAGAGGAAATTAATTTGGTCACAGATGTAGCAAAAAATAAGCAGTAGTTTTGGCTGAGTTTAGTGTACTTTATTAAAATTTGCATGTTTTATTATTTTAGTCAGTAAACATTGATGATTGTGTTTCAGGTGATGTACATGGTGCAGCTGTGGCTGTAGTGAAAGGAGACTGCTGAGTTGTGTTCATTGGGTTTCTTGCTTTATTGATGACATTTATTTTCCCTACATGAGATACCTGTCAACACCCTGTTTTATTGCATTTTCGTCTAGTGTTGATGAGGTAGATTAAATAGGTAGAATACCACTGAAGGCCTAGGTGTGAATTACATGGCCACTTGCTAAATCCCATATAGGGTTTTAGGGTTCACATAATGTCACACTGTATATTAGGTATTTTAGGGCTAATTTGCCATAAACTAAAACTGCTGTTTGTTTACATATGGAGTAGATGACACAGGCAGTTGTAGGTGAAGTTTAAGGGCAAATATTTGTCTGAAAATGGACAGAAAACAATGAAATACACTGACTTATCACCTCAAACTACAGTGAAGTTTTTGTGAGGATAAGAAATGCTAATGTTATGTCAAATACATAGTATGTCAAAACACATACAAGCAAAGCATCAGGCGTGAAAGACGGAAGACTGACCTCTATTCAATTATTCTACTTCTAAAATTTTTGTTTTTGTTGTTATTTTTAAGCTTGAAATTTTATTTTTGCTTTGAGTTTTGTTGATTTAATTTTAGTTTCTCTTCATTTTACAAGTCTATTTGAGTGTATTATTATCCTAATTTTTTAGAGTTTAAAAATGTACTTGTAGTTTTTTCGATATTATGAGGAAAGTCTGCATTCATAGAAGCTAAAAAGTGGGAATGAAAGAATACATACATCAAATATGATTGACATGTTCATTCGTGTTCCCACATTATGCAAAGTCATTTTTTAAATAACATACCAGGTTTTTACAAAAATGTTATTTAAAGTTGTAAAGTGAACGCAGTGCAAATTGAGGTGGAAAACAAAAGATATTTTTCCTGGAGCTCTGTTTAGTTTTTCATTTTTTCATTGCCAGTTTTAGTTGTCTGTTGTTTTTGTGAATTAAAAAATTCCTAAATCTAACTTAGTTTTGTGTTGGCTATGATCAATAAAAATTATTAGTTGTAAATGTTTTAAACTCAAGGTTATACACAGCCACATTTCAGGTCATTATTATCTGTCATGGACTATACTGAACAGACAAAACGCCTTGTAAACAACCAGCCCCGCCTCATTTCTGAGTCACAATGAACTTGATGTGCTCCCTCCAACAAAAGGTCCACAGCAGATCCTGCCTCTGTTCGACATGTCCTGCCACACTTGCGCCCTGCACATTAACCTACAAACCAATGAAATATTAATATGCCAGAGGTCCAGATGTCATAGAAAGAAGTCCAGCTGCACCAGAGGAACAACTCAAATTCAACAGCACACTCGCCTAACATATGAGACGTACACATTCATAGAAGACAATCTGCTGCAGCTGAAACTTTTACTTAGCTGTTAATGATCTGAGAGAATGGAGCGAGAGCACAAAGGGCCCTCAGTGGCATCACTAAGTCAATACAGATTGACAGCCCAGTTAGGACTGGCTCAAAATATTTCAATCAGTTATTGAACCCATGACAAAATGTAGCACAGAAGCACCTCAGGCAGAGCTTAAACAGTGCATTCAGGGTGAGACTGGGACAATTAATTCATGTTGTAAAACTGGCTATCAAATAGTGGAAACAGCTGTAAATGAAACTGATCCCCAATGCACTCTTAAAGAATCCTTAAAAATGCCATTGGGTGATATGTGCCCTCTGTCAGCTCATCTTCACAACTATCAAAACTCATTTATTAAATCTGTTTTGTACAATAGGCTTCTAAAATAGTTGAATTTAGATGGCACAGAGTATTGTTCAAAGTAGTTTTCTGGATAACTGTGGCTGAAAACATAAAAAAAGGTAGAACTGTGCTAGTGGCTGAGTGAAGCTGTGCTAAATCCTCATCACACACTAACATGCAGACATGTACACTGTTGCCCATAAAGTTGGAATAAAATATTTTTACCTCTTCTCATAAAAAAATTGGGACAATTTGAATACATTGTTACTGATGTGTATAAATAGGAACAAAAAGAGGCATGTGTCTGAAAACTAAATTATTCCAACTTCATGGGCAACAGTGTAGTAGAGATTTAATACGGATATTTTGCAAAAACATTTTTCTCTATATTTAGGCTAAATGATAGCATAACAGTCCAATTTGTTCATATCTAATGCTGTTTTGTATAGTGAATGTGCACCTGTGTATCGCTGAAACACCAAATATAGGTTATGTAGGTGTAAATAAAAAATGTAGGTGTATTACCTGCAGTTGATCGTTGTCAACATGGACACATGTGGCGATGGAGTTTAGTTCACCAGAAAAAATGGTTTGTCTGAGCTTTTAGTGCTTTGTAGTTTTTGTGTTTTAATTAGTGTTGTCATAGTGTTGTCAAAGGATTACATTTTTTTTATCAGATTAATCACAGGGTTGCTGTGGATTAATTTCGATTAATCATGAATAAATATCATTCATTTTGAATCTATATTAATTGTGTTTCATTTTGCATAAGCAAACCGACTCAAGAAAGAAGGGAATATATATGCACTTAATGTGTTTATTAAACACCTTCAACAGTTTCAACAAAACAACTTGAAACAAAAAAACTTGAAACAACTATTCCGTCTTGTTTTTTTTTTGTACTCAAATTTCCCATGGAGAGGGCCAACATGCTGTTTAGCGTCTTCCATCTTTATCGGTTGGTTCTGCTGCCTGTCACTATTGGATCAACAGCCCATTTGCGCATGTGTGACAGTAACTCTACTTGGGTAAACTGCTCCAGATGAATTGGCAGAAACGTCCAGAGTCATTCTGCGCTGCAGATGGGTTAATTGCATTAACATTTTTAACCAGATTGATGATGATGATGGATTAATTCGCGTTAACGCGTTCATTTTGACAGTCCTAGTTTTAATACATAAACATTTCATAATTACCAAAGTTAAGTGGCTTTTTTTAAATACATACATGCAGAAACTACATGTTTAGAACAATATCTGTGTATGTGTGGTCAGAGCATTAGTTTAGTCTGTTAGAAAGCTACAATTCCTCATTGAGCAGAACAATCCACCTTATAACACTGAGTCTGATGGGTAGGTTTTGTCTCTTAGGGGAACACAGGAAGTAATACAAGTTCTACCCTAAACCTTGGCTAGTATGAAAAAAATAAAAACTAATAAGAGTGACAATGATTTACATTTCCTCATAAATTTCACATCCGGTGTGTGAGCCAGCAGTCCTTCATGATTCACCATCATGTTTCTGCAGTTGCCCAGAACTGACTTCCTCATATTATTTTTTCTGTGTTATTTTAGTTATTGTGGAGTTATTGTTTCTTTAAGTAAAAACCCCAGTGTGGCCACCTCAGGGAGGTGAGAAAGGGTTCAGCTGGTGCAAACCTGAAGATTAGTTAACAAGTTTACTAAACTAAAGTTTAGGAAAAGGAAGCAGATGAGGCATCAGGGTGTCCAATGTAGCTGGACTACAAATTCAATAATAACAAATCAGGAGTAAAAAGGAGAGCAAAATAAATAAAGAAAAGGCAGAGGACCTGTCAAGGTTTCACTGAAGTTACTGTAGCTAAAACAGGTTAGAAGAACCAGGCACTTTCTGCAACTACTCATCAATGACAAACCCACCGAACTCCCAACTCAACAAACAACCCTTTGGCCAAATGGGAAAGGATACTGGTTGTGGGTGGTTGATATACTGCTTCACTGACAATGAAACAAAGGGTTGTCGGTCATCCAGACTCTCAGAGAGAGAAGTGACAGAGCTGAAAAATAGCCAGAGAGACAGCTTGGTTCCAAAACGAGGCCAGGGGAAAGGCAGTGGAATTTGATTGTAAACTAAAGTGTTGATAGTGATGGATGAAAAACCAGAACCAACCAATCCTAGGAAACATCAGTGTGATTTCAGCTGTGCTGAAATTTAGCAGAAATCTATCTAATTATTGTCAAGATCAAAATGATAAAACTTTTGTGGTTACTTGAAGAGAACTAAGAATGTCTGCTCTAATTTTTCTGTTAATCCATCTAGGACATGTTGAGATCATTGTGACTGGACCAATGTGGTGGTTTTCTGTATAGCAGACTGGCAAAATGATGAATGAATGATGATATTTACATCTATGTGATTATTATGTATGTATTTTAGGGTGTATTCACACCTGGAAAGCCCTTTGGTTCGCTTATTTGGTGTGGATCGAATGCAAACTTAATTTTTTTCGTTTGGGTTGGATCGCATTCTCATTGCACTTTTTCTTAGTAGACCAAAATGTGTGAACAGAAGCACACATGTGACGAAGTCCGCTGGCATTGGACAGATAAGTTGGGGCAGGGTGAATCAGAGATGGCAGGTGTTAATGAAAACAAACATGGAGCTCCTACATGCAGTTATCGTTTTTTCGGAATGTGGATTCTATTTTTACAGACACAAATTTACTAAAAAATAATGTTAACTGTCAAGAGCAGCTCATTTGTTTGTCAATGTTGTATGTGTCATGCTGCATTGGAGAAGGCGTGCTGCGCGACAGCTTCTTGTAATCAGATGTGCCCTGTGTGTCCTAAACCACAACATGCTAGCAGTAAGAAGACGACATATCAGGTGTGAGGCACATTACAGAGTTAAAAACAACTATAACATTAAATAAATAATTATATTTTGATTGCAATCAAATTATTTCACTGTTTCATGAGTAAGCTTGTTATTTTATCCGCTTGTCTGGTTCCAACACACCTAA
>JAPQRQ010000006.1:6575249-6590640 GCA_037367365.1 Apogon talboti
ACCCAATCAAGTATCATGTAGTTTTCTCACTCGTATTAAAAACAGCAAGCAGCCTAGTTTTACTGAAGTAGTTGAATGGAAAATCACTGTGCTAAAAAAACACATTAAGACACAAACCGTAGGTGTCTCAGGGCTAACTCTTGAGTAGAATACAGTTCTGATTTAATGGTTCACAGGAAGGTTGGTAAATTATCGAGGGAAAAATAAATTAAGTCTCATTCATGTGCAGTGGGGCACATTAATCTGGAATACTGCCATATCTGATTGTCCAAGATGTATGATTAAAACATACACTACATATTTAATAATTTTAATTAACTGACCATTAATAATAGATGCAAAAAATGAAATTGTGAGTAAGTGATGGCCTCTGATTAATTAGCTATTTGTGTCAGGTTCCAGATTCTTATGAATTTTAATTTCACCTGCAAAAAAAATCAAACTCCCAATGTTAAAAACACAAACACAAAATGTGGCTTTAGTGGGAGTTGTGTCATCAGCCACTCCTTGCCGTCTATACTTGATTGTTTTTATGAGACTTTTTGTTTCAGTCTCAGGTTGTGGCGAAATCCAAATAGATTTGTACCAACAATCATAGCTCATCGCACTCCCATGATGCTGTGATTCAGCTCATACTGCGCTCTTCAGATTACAGTGCTGTGTGTACATGTAGGTGTGTGTTGCTGTGTAGCAGGAGGCTTTTACCCTCTAGTCCACCTGGCTGTTTTTCGAAGACCCTAACTTTAATTCGAAGCCCATTTTCAGTCCATTATGCCGGGCCACTGGGGAGGCCGCAGCAAATTAGAACTATCTCTACTTCACTGACTTCATCATTAAAATTAAAATGGCACTCGCTGCTCCCCACCTGTCTCACACACACACACACACACACACACACACATAGACACGCACACACACACACACACACATACACACACACACACACACATACACACTGACCAGAACCCTAATACAAAAACAGTCTCAAACGTGTAGCTACGCCTGCTGATCAGGGGCAAACCCTGACATGTATTAAACATATTAATTTGCACTGACAGCACTTCCAAAGACACACTTATGCAAAAGGAAAAAAACACACATGATTGTTGAGAGAATTGGAAGTGCCCAGTATCACTTACTCAGTGGGACAGCGTATTAATAGCCACTGTGTTTGGTCCTGTTTGCAGCACTCTGTTGATACATCCATGTGTGTGAGTGTGTCCAGATGGGTGTGTGTCAGCCCATTTAAGCAGCAGCGGGTTGTCTTTGATACCATGGCTAATGTAAGAAGTAAGAATGGCCGGTCATTTAGTTGATATAGCTTCACAGTCAGGCCCGGCCCACACTGTGGCCCAAACAAGATCGATAAGAGGAGAATAGAGGAGACCCACAGAGCGAGAAAAGAGGAGAGGAAGGGAATAGATGCACTAATATTGCAGCCTCAAGTCCTTGCCTCTGGTAATCACAGCCGTAAAACTCAATAATTACACCGGTTTCTTTGTAAACAGGACTGACTGTGGGCCAGAAAAAAGCACTGGTGTGTGTGATGACTGGCTGGTGCTGGTGAGTGCGTGTTTGGTATACATTTTCATCTTCTTGCCCTCCTCAAAATATGGGAGTGAATTCATTTAAAAGAACAATCTGTGCACTTATTCAAATGAGATTGAATGATTTCAATTTAAATGAGCTTGAATAAGTGCAGTGAACCACATCCATGCGTATGAGGATTTGTGTACATTCTCATCCGCATCTGAGTGTGTGTGTAAATATATGAGCAATGTTGTGCTGTGCATGTGTGTCTGTGCACAGTGTGCAACATGTTGCGTCCAGTAAAAGCAGCGGGTTCCTGCTAATGCTCCAGAAAAGCGGCGAGGCTGGCGGGGAGCGGCGTCTGCGTGAGACGAGGAAGCGAGTGTTTTCCTCACGGTTCACGGAGGAGTCAAAAAGAGAGGGAGCGTGGAAATGAGATGAATTGAAGCGGGAGGAGGAAGGAAGCAGGAGGAGAGAAACGGAGAGAAGAGAAAGTGAAACACACAAAGTGTTCGGCGGTGCACGCTGCTGGAGTGGGAATTGACTCGATCCCTTCCAGCCATGAAGTTTGAGGAGTGTCTTTCTGCTCCTGCACACTTAAAGACAATGAGGGGATGCATGCATGACTGCAGAAAGATTAGACAGTGAGACTGTGCGAAAAGCCAGTCTGCTATGACTATGCTACGCCATTCATCCTCTGACTGACATGCTTTCCCCCTGTAGATCCGTACACAATATCAAAATATTGGTGTCAGCACTGGCTTTTAAAGCCTGAATGGTAATTATCAGGGAATCTGAACATTAAGAGAGAAGGTGATGAATGGTTTCTGTGTAACATAGCACCGTACAGGGATACACAACACAAGCTGCATCTCACATGCAAAACAGACACACTGCTATTCATTATGTGGATCAATATTACAACATAAATTTGCACTCTTAAACAGAAGTCTGGCATTTACACACACAGAAGGAGCTCCTCCATACCTGCCCTTATTGATGAAAACACAGCCACAGTCAAACAAACACACTAACTTTCATATATAGACTAAACTGCATTTCCACCAAAGGGGTATGTTCCAGAAGTGAGTAAGATTTGTGGCAGAAGAATTTATGTCAAGACATCAGTGAATATAACAGTGACTGAAATGACTTCACATTTTGACACCTTTAGACTCTACATTAAATGTTTGAGTGACAAAGTAACACACAGTAACCCATGGGCTTTGTGGCATTATTTAATATTAAAATATTACAACAAACACAAAAAGTTTTAACAGGAAAATACAAACTCCTACTATGTAAACTAAATTCCCTGTCCGCAGTTTTCACGTCATAGAAATTCATGCTCACATACTCCACATTTTATGCAAGACGATGGTCCAAAAAGTAGGTCAGTAATTTAAGTTTACTGTGTTGACCTTCATCATTTCAAGGTCCATCTTTTTGTGCAACTAGATGTTGACATTACACATATACATATCTGTTCAGTTAGAATCAAAACAGATATTTTTGGGGCATTTTCCTTGGACATGACCTTTGACCTGGAATGGCAATTTTAATTATATGTAGTCACTGTCACTGGGAACTCACATTAAAAAAAAACAAAAAACAAAAAAACAAACAAACTGTATTCAATGTCGAATCCAGAATGGCTACCTGTTTATTGAGATGAGAGGGAAAAGAAGGTCCACTTAAATGCACTTATTGAGTTTTATCAAGTATTTAAATTGGGTAGCATGCTTATTGTGATCATAGGAAATTGCCTATTACATCCATCCAAAAGCATGTATTTGGTTTCATCTTAAGTATTTGGTCTCAAGAAGAGCTGTTTTAATATAATATTAATTTTATGGAAAATTATTTCTGGAATAAAAGACATTTAAACTTTAAATGTCTTTAAACTTAAAATTATTATGACTCAATATGTGTTCTGTGTTTTCCTTCCTGTCATATGTCTATAAATACCTACCTGCCCTACCATCTCATACTTCAGTGGAATCATCCTGATCATCATTGCAAACATTAATTTCTACCTGAAATTTTCTATCCAAACAAATTTTAAGGAGTTGATGCTACAGGCAAGTCTATTTGTTGCTAAAAGTTGCTAAATGATGTTGTGATGCCATTGTGTGAGGTTGTCTATGTGCACAATGATATTACTCCAACTGACCAACTACTGCAGCAAAAACATAACTTGAAATTTGTTAATTTAGTTTAGATTGTTCATCATCACGTTTATTGCTGTAAAAGTAATACAAACATTATACATTCTGTATGATCAAAAGCATTTTTTTAAACACAACAATCATAGGTTTGTTTTAGTCATGTTTATCTTGTTACATAGTAAAACCTACAGTAAAATCTACATATGAACAAGTTTAGTTGGCTTTTATTGGTGGCTTGTTGCTAGAATGCTAACACGATAACAACAACAAGGTATCAAACCAAAAGATAAAAGTACCTAAATTTGCTCCTAAAGAAAAAAAAAAGTTGCAAGGGTTGTCTGAAAATGTGTTAAATCTAGGAACAAAAGTGTTAAATTGGCATCAGTAAAATAAAGACTAATCTCATCCTGAGGTTGTGGTTCTTTCTTGTGAATGAAGGACAGGTGACAGGTTGTATTCTCATTGGATGATTAAAGAATCTGCACCCTGTAGTCAATCAGACGTGTTTATTTTCTATTCCTTATGTGAGGGTGATTTTGACTTGGTTGCAAAGTGGCTGTCAGTGTTAAGTGGTACACATGGCTTCATGAGTCCAGAATGAACAGGAAGTAGATGATTAACCTGCTCAAAATGTCACAGGTAACAAAGTTTAATCATGGTAAGGCCCTGTAGCTGCCTCAGCCTTTGTGTTTCACATAGGGACTTAATTTTAATGGAGTATGAGGCCAAACGCCACTTGGCTATTTGGCTACAGAGGTAATACAGGACTCTAGAATCGTAGCTTGGTCAAGTGGATCGGTTGCCATTTGGGCGAATAAACCCAAATCTTGTGAGTAACATTGCGTTTTCATTTCTCACAAAAATGCAGGTTTACTGTAGTCGTACATTAAGATCAAAAGCTAAAGACAAGCATTTTGTACTGACTGAAACGTGAATAAAATGGTTCTGCTCGCAAATTCACAGCTACTTTATGTATATTATCTTGTTCTTTTGTGTTCTCCTAAGTCCAACCTAATCAAATCTAATCTTAACCTAATCATAAATCAACCACTGCCACTGGTCCATGTTTTCAGTGAATAAAATAAAGTTGTTACTTATCAATGGCTGCTTTATTCGGGATTTTTGCACATATTCTGTCTGGAAACAATGTACAGATAAAACCTGTTGTGCACTGGATCGTGATCAATCATATTTCAAAAGATGTTCTCCAAATAAAAATAAAGGGGGGGGGGTAAAAATGTCTTGGAGGTAAATGCTCAAGAGTCAGACTCATCAGTGTAATTAAAAGTACCTAGCCATTTTAACCTATTATTTTCCAGCTTGTGCACAAAAAGTTTGTTAAGGGTTAATTCCTGGGACTACAAGGATGAAAGGGGCAATAAGTGAAAGTGTGGAGGCTAAAGGAAGAGTGGTGTGCACAAAATCTTAAAGTGACATGGACTGAAATGTAGGAACACCAAAACAGGATTCATTTTCAGGTCATGTAACACTGGTACTTGTGTCACCTGAGGGCATCCTGTGGAATGTATAGTTAGTTTTTCTAAGTGTACACTAAAGTAAAGGGTTGATTTTAGACCATTACATGAAATAGTCAACGTTAAAACATTCTATATTTGGTTATTAAACCAAGTAGTGGCCTCTGAGTGAAAACTAAGTTGCTCTGGCTGCATAATTAAAAAGCATTAGTCAGACAGACTCAGTGTCAACCTCCGCCTGTAGGTCTGGTCTGATTAGACGCTGTTCGAGTCTGCGTATGTATGCGTGTGTTGTGCATTCACCCCTGGCTGTGCGTGTCTGGAAATCTTTTTACAATGCAGAGCAGAGCCGAGGAAGCAGGGGAAATGGATGCCGGGGAAGATGGAAACAGCGTGAAAGGAGAAAAATGATGAAACGGAGCAGAGGTACAGTAAGAAAGTGAAGCAGGGCAAGACAGAAAGGAAGAGAAACCAACATGAGGTGAAGGTTGTTGTGCTGTGATAGACCCACACAGAAGACGGATCAGAAACGGAGGTGTTGAAATCGAGGAGGATTTGACATCTAATAGGTCTGGGAAATGAGGCTTCTTCGGGTATAAGCCAGTGTCTGTTAAAAATAAGTCACTGTTTCAGTTTAGATCGTCTTAAATTTAACAGCGTAGAAGATTCAGAAGAAAAATATCACACAAAATTAGCGGTTTGTAATTGTCAGAGCTGTAGCACAGGTCATTTGGTCTTGCTAGAATGGATATTTGTCTAAACAGGTTTTTTCTTCCTCTGCTTTATTTTTTATTTTTTAAATTCTATCCATAAATACCTCTGTTCGCACAACACAAAAACAACAGCAAACTGATTTAATCACTAGTCAAGCCGTGGTCTCTAGTGGAGTTGGACACCACAGATATTATTGGACATAGTGATGCAGAAGTTTTACAGGATGTAATTTTCTTTCCCCAAAAAGCCATGGTCATTTTGGAGAGGACATGAATATTTTCCAGAGAAAAGCATCAATGAGATCAGTTTTTCCAAACACTCCCAGCACCAACCAAACATTTGTGCAGAATGGACGACATGTAGCAACAAAAATGATGGACCCAGACCTATTTGTTTCCAGCCACACTTAGTATGAAAGACACAAATGCTAAAGATAATGAAGTAAAGGACAATATGTGGAGAAGCATCGACAGGCAACTAGACTATGAGGATACCAAGGAGTTTGTGTAGTGTCAGCATCATATGTGATAAAATACAGTTTACATAGTGTGTCTTTTAACCTGGACACTGGACATAGACCTAAAGGAACAGAGGATGTTGGATCAAACAGACTGGAGACACACAGGCTGCAGACGAGCCTCCAGGTGATGGTGAATCCATCACTATTTCTGTTAAATGATCTGATGCAAATATATTGGAATCTTTCATTGAAGTAGTTCAGCTATTGCCAACTCACCAACCTTTAGACTGACATGAAGTTGAGCAATGACAAGGAAAATAATAAACTTATTATGAGTGTTGTTTTGGGTTGACAGAAATATTCTACGATAACGCTGATACATCTGTCCTTCTTCTTAATGTGTCAGCTCGGACTGCGATGTAGTCCATGTAATACACTCATACACATGTAATTGTTGTTTCAGGTGTTTGTTCATGACACAAAGTAAGAAGAGACATGACATGTGACACCACTGTTTTCTAATCTCTATATTATAAAACATGGATTCACACAAACCCGAGTCTTTAATAATGATCACTTTGTAAAATGTTTTTACAAATCTCTCTTTTTCTGAAAGACTTACATATCATTGTGTGTCTGTTATGTGAACTTAAATGTAATGGACAGCATAAAAGATCAGACTAATAACCTTAGCTGCTAATTTAAGACAAAAACATTAAAAAACATGTATGCTTTTAATCATAAATCCTTAATACAATCGCATTTGTTAAAATGTGTTAGTGTATGTTAGTAATGTGTTTGAATGCTGAGTGGAGGCATAAAAGGTAAATTTGGTGTATGCTCTTTACAGAGAAAGTATGACAGCTTATCTATGAAGTTAAAGAAAAAAGATCACAAAGCTGAAACCTGTGGGTGTTTTTCATTTTTACACACTACATTCACATTTACAGTAGCTCAGCTGCTCATATCACCTCTGACTACTAACATATTAATAAATGTCAACTAAATGTCACTTCCTATCTCCACACAATAATACGCTTCTTTAAAAAAAAGAGAAAAAAAAAATCAAAGGCGATATTCTGGCCCAGTATTTTATATTTTAAGGAAATTGATGATAATTGATAAAGTGAATGAAAAGCAGGACATGTTCCACAAAGTGAAAAACCACACACAGCACTGATTAACAGGTTAGAAAAACACAGTGAAAACCATTGCAAATGAAACCACTTACTTGTTGGCCACTCATTACCTAAATTCTCTTTTCTTCTCCCACCATGCTACAATTCATAATCTGTAGTTAGTATAACCCTGTCTCAGCCTGTCTTTTGTTCACTCTGTTCTATCCATCATTCCTTGTTAGTGATGAATATTCCCCCTCCTTCCCAATAGACCCCACACCCGCTCATCTTCTTTATCACTTTCCATTGACCACTCATTCGCTCTTCACCTGGTTCCTCCCTTTTCACTTTATTTTTTCTGCATTTGCACTTTCACTTTCTCTCCTTTTGTTTTTCTCATTTTCTTTTCTAGTTTTTACATCGCCTCTCTTTCCAGCCGAGTGGCAGCAGTACATTTTACCGAAGACGAAAGCGTGGATAAGTCTCTTCCACTGCCCGTCTCGTCTTCTCATCCTCAACCCCCCTTAAACCTGTCGTTTCTGCTTCTGTCCCCTTATATCTGTCTTTCTCGATGCATCCTTCCATTTGTTTCTCTCCTCACCTCTATTCACCTGCTCCATCTCTATCTCTCTTCCCACGCTGCCTCCCCCTTTTGTCCAACACTTTTATTGCTCTCAACAGCTCATAAAATACAAAGGGAGAAGGCAAAAGCTAAATAAAGCAACATTAATGTATTCTGAAAGGGGTAACTTAATAAACCAGGGGTGTTTGGTGACTGTTAATAATGCTGCTGTTCTGGCCAGCAAGAGTCCCAGGTGTTATTAAGCAAACTGCCAACGGATGGAAAAAAAAACAGGGAACACTCAATTTCCTGTTTGTTTTCCAGCAAATGAACATTTCTCCAGTTTCTCCAAGGAGTGCAGGGACTGGGTCTTATCTCAGAGTCAAAATATGAAAGTGGGCCACCACCAATGAGAGAGGCAGATGGCCAAATGTTTACTGGAGGGCATGTTCTCTGTAGCATTTTATCAAAAATACAGTATGCCAACCCATCACAGTGGTTACGACTGTGAATAATGAGCTGATATTCTGGCAGGTATGTTCGAGTTAGCATTAAGGACATTCATAGACTGTAAGACCCACAGTCTACACATACTGGATACCACCAGCACATACTGAATATACACTATATGAACAAAAATATAAGGATACATCACATTTACAGCTTTTTACAACTTTCTGTTCCCATTGATTTGATCTAAAAATCCTCATTTCAGTGGTTGCCAATGATTATCAAGATAAATCTGAAATCGATATTTGGTGTTAAAGGCTCATCTTTCTTCCTGAGTGAGAATTGACGAAACCACACTGTTGCTCATAGTTAGAACATGGAAAATATTTCAGAAATATAGACGTAGAGACATTTAAAAAGTTATAATGAAAAAATAACAAGCACTAACAGGTATGCCAAGTTCCACCTCACAGCCTGAAGTTTCGATTACCCACCAGACCTTGGTGTTTCTGTGTTGAAACCTGCTCTTTCCTCCAGTTTCTCCTGCTATTGAAAACATATATATAGGCCTACAGGTTAATTTTCTTGTCAGTGCCCTTGACCATGACACTGATGAAGATCTAGAGTTAGTCCAAGGCTGCTCACTGTTCCTAATGTGTGCTATGTGCTAATGCTAATTGCTATCCATTATTACTAATGCTACATGCTGTATGTAAAAAACACTCTGAGGCATCTTAGGTGACAGTGAGAACAAAATAAACCCTAAACACAATATAAAAACATCGAACGCAATGAAACATCTGAATTCAATGTGTCTCAGCAGAGTCTTGTCATCATATCTGACCGAATCAGATCAGTGATTGCGAAGTACAGCTGTCAGTCACACATTTAACCCTCCCTCCTGTCTGAAAATACCTGTGACTAGATGAAATCAGTAGCAGTAACTAAGGAATCAATACAGAAGTCTTCTTTTCTCTTAGAGCCTTTGAATTACACTGTTCTGAAAGGAAATTACTGTAATTTTTGCCCAGTGATGCAAAAAAAAAAAAAAAAGTTTTAATGCAGGATACCACATAATCATGTGACCACCAGCTTGATCACCATGGACACAATCACTAGTCCGCTGTTCTGAGAAGGTTTTAATTTCTATGGGGAAATCTGGGTGAACTGGTTTGAATTAATTGAGAAAAGTCATTTAACATGTACCTGTACTGGTCAAGCTTATGGCATTAATTGGGCTTTGTATATTGCTTATAGGCAGGAGAGGTACAAATTGAGTAAAAAAATCTGCATAAATGCAGCTAACTGGACCTTTTAATTATGTGAATTACACATGTGGGCAGAACCTATGGGCACAGCCACTGTCGGCCGTAAATGACGTACCTGTCGTTGATTCTGGGTAATGGAGTATGAGTAAACAAGCAGCAGTCAGTGAGCAGATTAAGTGGAAAGCATGCGTTCGCACTTGTTGTTGGTGCAGCCATAAGCTTTGCAGTCCGCAATTGTCCCGGAGACGCAACACAGCACTGGCCAATAATGTGTCATCTCAGACTGGTTTCTGCTGCGCGGGGTCAGTGAGCAGTTCATGGCCGCCCAGGTAATCTGACAATTCTACGAGGTTTCGTCACTACCGGTGCTGGAACAGTCTATGAAGGAGGCCACATGTCACTGACCACACCTGACTGACAGAGCAGTGATTTAGTACTCACATGTACTTGACAATGGGCTATAATGTAAGTGACTGTACGGAATCATTAGTATTGTACATGATCTTTTGAGATAGCTAGCAATGAAAATTCACTACAAGTTTCCTTTAAATTATTTCCTCTATTGTGTAAAAATACAGTATATCAAATATATCACACCATGGCAGTTTCATGTACTTACACTTGTGTGCACAGCTGCCTGCCTCCTGAGCAGTATATGCATATTTAATGTGTGTAAATAGTGAACTCCAGCTGAAACTCCACCAGAGCAGGTGGCAGTAATGTACTAATTGCACTAATTGAAACCCATCATTAGACAAAAGAAGAAGATGATAAATGTAATGCATTATGGGATGCTGTATATCTAACAAGTAGCTTGAGTGTCATGCTAAGACATTTGCCTGGTACAGTACACAGTATCAACATCAGATTCTGAAATTTAATATATACTACATACTACATACAAAGTACTTCAAGCTACTACTTTTGGTCAGAATCGCTATGCCATATTAAAACCTGTTTGACATGTTAAGGTTTGGCATCATTTTCATTGTCATTTTATCATTACATGTATGTTATATATGATAATTAGATTTTTACTTTGACAAACCGTATCAACAATACAAAAATATAAAGACTTGGATTTTTTTTAATCAAACATATTCATAAACATGCTTCAAGATTTAAACACAGGTTCCTTATGTGTATAAATTGAGAGTATATAGTAAGCTATTGACCCTAAACAAGTCAGTTTCCTCTAAATACTCTCTTAAAGGCTGAATCACAAGGACTACACTGATAACCTTCAGAATGTGATATGGACTGATTAATTGTGTGAGCAGTCGCTTATTTTATTTTTACATTCAGTTCAAGGTGCCATCATGGGTTTATAAGACACCAAAAGTAAAGTTGCAGTGGTCAGACTTTTCATTTCATAACAGTTTCATACAATTTTTACAGCTCAGTCTTAAGCAAAATAATAATCTGCTTTTTCTCCCAAGCTTGGCAAATGAAATCTGCTACAAAAATGTTCTCTTGCTGAAGCGCCACTCAATTTTTTTTTTTTTATATATATATAATCATCCAGTGAAAAGAAATCAGTATAAATGGGGGGCTTTTTTTTTTTACCAAAAAGTACAAAGTAGAGGGCTGAAAAAACAAACAAACACACACAAAAAAAAAAACAACTAAAAAACATACCTCCATGATGCACAATCGTATATCTTGTTTCCACAGAAAAACATAGCAACACACATACTCACAAGTATGAATTTGTTGGAGAGCTACAGAAACTCTCCACTTACATTAGAGTGATTATTC
Organism: Apogon talboti; assembly: GCA_037367365.1. NCBI lineage: Eukaryota > Metazoa > Chordata > Actinopteri > Kurtiformes > Apogonidae > Apogon > Apogon talboti. The sequence continues at coordinate 6,586,753 of JAPQRQ010000006.1, forward strand.
TCACTGGTGCTTCTTTGTATATTATGTTTGAAGAGGCATCATCTTGCAGAGACTCATCCAACCACAGCCAAAAATTTCATTTTAACAAGAAACTTTCATAAACAACCACACAACTGATGATGGCTGATATTATTATGACAAACTGAAGCAATCTGTCCCTGAGTAAAGACTGGAACCACAATGCACACCACACAGTGACAACATACTGTATATGTCCCAGCTTACCTGAATTTTATGGTGATGTAATATTCCACTAAAATGCATCCTATGGAATATATATTTAAAAAAACATTTTCTATTTTTTTCTAGAGTTATATTTCTTACAGTGCTTTATTTTGACAAAAGGCCCCTGCATTTGTCCTTCAGTATTTTTAACCCTTTATGCGCTGGAGTTTATTTTTTTATTTTTTTATATTGAATTTTGATATGAAGATTTCAACAAGCTGTCTGTTTCATTCAGTTATGTTGCCTGTTGCAATATTGGGACTTTGGCGCTTAAAGGGTTAACTCAGTAGGACAAATTACATAAAACTAGGAAAATAAATCTAAAGTTAGAATTTTTGCTAATTCAGGTATAAAATAATAATACTTAATAATAATATCATGTTCTAAATGTAGTTCACAAACATAAACATTTGAAACTTTGCCCCAGTTGTTGCTACGATGTGGTATTATATGGAGTATGAGTGTTTTTCATTAGATGCTATTCTTCATTTCCAGATTTTCTACTGATAATTAGAAGATGGATTAACCAGTACTCTGAAAATACTAATACTGATATTTTACAGATGTTTCTAGAAACCAGTTTTTGTTAAAAGCCTACACATTAATATCTCAATACACACTGAGACCTAGACTTTTTAGAGAAACATGCATAGATATAATTATAAGGTTGTTCATTCAGTCATTGCAGTAATAATCAATTCAACTATAAATACAGTACTTTATTTAGTCAAACACAAGGCATTATATGATGTGAAACATAACGAACAGCTAGTATCCTGTTCTGATGTATTAGAAAAGCTTTAAAATGAAGCGGTCCTCACCCTGTGTGTGTCAGCCTCGTTCATGAACCTTGTCCACTCCAAGTGTTTAAGGGGGCTGGACACAGCTGGATTGGCCCCTCTTCACCCACGGGTAGAGGACTGAGGTGGAGCAAAGCTGGCGTACCAGCAGGAGGAGGTGAAGTGGCTCTAATCTGCTCTCCTGGCATGAGGTGGCACAGGGCCGGCCCGCTGTGCTATGAGTTATGTTGGCAATAGGCGAAGTTGGCATCCAGCTGTGGCCGGCTCAGTGTATCAACCTCCTGCCGAGCAACAGAGAGGTAGGAAATAGAGACGGTGTGAGGCAGTCAAGGCAGGTAGAACCAGATACAAACAGGATGTAGAAAAAGAAGTATCTGATGAAACACATAAATACTGCTTATATAGCATCATAAGGCACAGATAAATAACCTTTACTGAAATAAAGGTGAAGGAGTCATGTAAGATGCTGTGTGCAGTGTTTTAATGGCAGAAGACTCAGAAAATGTAGACTATATGACAGTTCACACCACACTTTTAGAAGTTTGAGTCTCTGCAAGACACCAGATTTGTCTTTTGAATCTTGAGCTGAAGAAGTTTGGGGCGGCCTGCAATGTTGGTTTATCTGGTATGTTATTATCTTATTTTCAATTTTGCATGCTTTTGAGAAACTATGGAGCAAGTTGTAGAAAATGTGGATTTAAAGCAGAAAAAGCTCAAAGTTAAGTGGACAGGTCAACAGTAGAAGGAAAGAATCCAACTAATGTACTTTATAGTTTGCTGCAGACAGATTTTCAGCTTGACACGATGCTCACGTCTCAAATGAGTCATAGTGAAGGTCACAGTTTTCAAAGCGGTGGGTACAGACTGTCTATGGAGTGTCAGAGAAATGTTTAAAGTCAAGTCTACGTGGGCCATAAACAGCTCTAAACCACTCAGGAAAACACTGAGTGACTTCTAAAGCACAACACTTGACTTCTTTTTTTGCTGTAAATGCACTATTAATTGTTGTTGTTTCTTTGATTGCACTCAGCATACTTCTTCTAATCAAGCAAATTATTTCAGAAAAAAAAGAAAGCTCTTCCAGAACTAAGCAGAACTAATATGTGACAAGCAACCTTCACATATGTCAGTCTTTGTCCTTTTCACAAAATGTAGCCACACCTACTGTTGTCAATGGAAAAGTAATAAAACTTCTGACCAGATCAGTGCTTTAAGTTGCTTTTTCCCCCTTTTTTTAATGACAACTGCTTCTCATGGTGTGATCTTCATTATATTCTAAATAAACTACCATGTAAAAAACTATCACCTCTTTGCATTAAAATAACACTTTTACAAACATATTTTTATTAAGTGAGCCTATCCTTTATATGTTTCCCTGCACATTAGTCAGATTAAATAGCTGAAATAACTGTTTAATTGTTTAACTGTACTTTTATATGGTATGTGGAGCAATTTTTAATAAAGGGATATATATCCAGCAAAGCAAAAAAAGAAAAAAAAATCAAGCCTGTCTTGTCCCAGAATTCCTTGTGACCTAAATAGGCCAATATGGATACAAACTCCATTTCCTCCCATTGAGCACCCCACCGCCATGGCCTGTCACGCACGGTTAGCCCTCGATTGACTTAAGGCTGGATCCTGCTGGATGGAGCTAGGAGGGAGCTAACTACTGTTTCTCCCCCACCACCCATTTAGAGGCCACTCAACCCAGAGCTAGTCTCAACTGGCTCCACAAAAAAAACCAGATCTAAAGGAGTTACAGAACCGTACAAAGAGCAGAAAAGGAAGAATACCCACAAATACACAGAGTAATGAGCTGGACAATAAGCCTGCTGGTCAACAGAGTAGAACTGGTTGAACATGAACAGTACCTGTTTTCCCTCAGCTTAAGTACATACTTCTTACAGAGAAGTAAGACTCTGAAAAAATACATGAATAGAAATAAAATTGAATGAATAAAAATTCTCTTTAGATCCTACCATCTAGGTGCTGGACTTCCCTAGTGTTTTTTACACAGCTCCCTACATCGAGCTTATCTTTAAAACACATACATTTGAACAATTTACAGAATAATATTATATATATTGTATATATCATCAGAAAGGATGACAATACAGAACACTGGGTTTTCTTTGACAACAGTGCATCAACAAGAGGTAGTTGTAGCCTCCCTATACTGGCTCATCAGAGCTGTTTCAGTGGAAGTGATGGGAGGGAACCAAAAAAAAAATAAAGTTGTGAGCCTTACTCTAAACAGATAAAAGTTACAATAAAGCACTACAGAACTGAGGGGAGCTGCAGAGTGGGGGGGTCACTCATAACCTCAGATGAACTTTAAAGTGAGATAATGGTTCATGGTCATGGTTACAATAGGAAACACAGAGTGATGGATATGGTTAAAAGTTTCATTTAGTAATGGGATTGATCGCCTGATGTTGTAAACTATGGGTTAAAATAAATGTAATCTAATTGGGTATGAACACCTTTTGAACAGGTCTAATAACCCAGACATTCAGAGTTAAAAAAGGGCAGGCCTGATTTAGGAATTTGTTTGGGGAAATAAGGTCATATGGTGAGCAGAAATCAGGGTGTCCTGAGAGGTCTGATGCTTGAAGCAGGCAGTCCAATGGAAAAGCCCCAGTAGGGGGCGCTCTCATTTTGATGTGACACTGGGTTATAGGGTGAGAAGAGTTATTTCTTGCTACACTAGAACTGTATATATAAATAAAACATATAATTTAAATATTAATATGATATAATATAAATAACAGCAGTTGCCAAGTAGTGCCTCCAGAAGGCAAAAAAATATTACTGGCTTTTATTTAATATTCATTTTAATTTCAATTATATTTCAATTAAATTT
>JAPQRQ010000006.1:6593205-6605861 GCA_037367365.1 Apogon talboti
AGTGTAGAGACATAAAACATCTCAAAAGATGATGAAATGGATGGCATTCATGACCTGTTATAGTAAGGAACAGTTTTCTTTTAACAGTCATCTGGAGATACACATAATAAATTAGAAGTATGAAAAATAAAATAAAACTGTAAGATGCAAAGTAAACTGTAGTGTTCAGCATGATGAAGGTGCAAAATAACATTTAAGTGCAAATAGTGGTGAATTTCCCTTGACACCGGAACAGGGGAATAATGCTAGTAAATTTTGCGAGTTCTCCCCATATCTGTGCAGGTTCTTTTCCAAGTAATGTGTCTTCCACCCACCATCCAAACACATCCACCTTAATTGTCAGAGCTGCATCATCCGTAGGTGTTAATATGAGAATGGATGGCTGTTCGTCTGTGTATATCAGTCCTGTGATGACGTGACAACACATCCACCTTCACCCATTGGTAGCTGAGATAGGCTCTGCCACCCCTGCCATCCTATCGAGGACAAAACAGTTTGAGGAATGAATGAATCAACAGTTGCCTGTTGGAATAAATACATTTAAATAAATCTAAATCATGTCATATACACCTGCCTATCAGAGCAGACAGAAAAGCTCTCTCTAAACCTAAAATCTTATTACCAGAGGAATCATTTAAGATGGACCACCAGACCACTTAATAGTGCATTGGCTGCCTTTTGGAGCTAAGGACCTGCTCAGACCTACTGCTGGTTTTCTGCTATTTAACAGCATATGTTCTTCCATTGTGCTCATTCAGTCTATAAACACAAAGTAAAATAACTAATAAAGATACTTTGTGCTCAGTAGTTATGATGTAGTTTACAAGAAGCAGCTATATGTGAAACTATCTATAGCATTTTTGCTCATTAAAGACACATTTCAACTGCAGGAACATACCCAAGGAACTAAGAACCTGTGGATGAACTCAGTGCATTTCTACCTCAGGGACCAGAGTGTAAATTTAGTTCCAGGGACTTTGTATTACCCCCTAAAAAGTCTCTTAGCTTAGGGCATGGAACCAGACACAGTTCAGGAAGGAGACGGCATTTCCTGTATATTTGTCATGTGAGTTTTAGCACCTCTCAACATCTTTAGGAGGCTTGTGCTGAATCTGTTGATTCCAGACCTGCCAACCTGCTAAAAAATGCCAACAAACCAAAGTAACTTATTTCAATATTATTTATTTTGTTGACATTTGCTCATAGATTGCAGACTTCGCTTTCTTTAGTAGAGCATCACTGAAAACCTCCATGTGACATATGGTCCCTTTTGCAGCCATTGTACACCTTTCTTGTCACCAAAACACTGACCATGTCAGTGTTCAGGCTAGCCCTGGATTGTGTCTTGTTTTTGGTGACAAGTCTGGCAAGATCAGGTTTTGCTTTACTGTGTTTTAGGCATAACAGGGTGGAATAACAGACAAAAAGAAAAAAACAGAATTGATTTTTTTAGAGGTTTTTGCTGAATAAGGCAACTTATCATTTCTACATGTGAATTACGAACATACATAAACTCTATATAGCTGATGAACAAAGGAACTGTGACGTCACCCATTGGTTTCTGAACTTCTGTTTTGATGCCAATACTTTGCAATTTGGCCATCTCCATTTTGGCTTTTTGGAGCCAGAAATGGTTAGTCTTGCATTTGAGCTGTGGGATCCAGAAGGGTCACAGCCACCTGCCAAGGGTCATAGACAAGGTAATGACAAACGTCACTTTACTGACTCAGTAAAACGCAAAGATCTTTTAAACAGGGAAAAAAAAAGGTTTTAATGAATAAACGGAAACTCTGAAAGTTTGACTCAGCAAGTGATGGAGCTGTTGTACAGACCTGTCAATCGAAGCCAAACATCAGACATCAAACCATCTATTAGACTTCAAGGTTCAAGGTCCATTTACTGTTATTCATTCAATGTAGCACATGAAAGACCGAAATGTGTACTCAGGTCCCAGCAATAAGATAAGAAATACGATAAAAATAGTAAACATATCTAAAATAGACACATAAAACACATTCACCATTAAAAGACATTCCCGAGCAGCCAAGTAAAACAAAGTGCAATGCATGTATGACATAAAGTGCAGCTCAGTGATTTATTTGAGTTTGGGAGGGTAGAGACTTCATCAGTCTGTTGGACTCTGGAAAGAAGCTGCATTTCAGCCTTGTAGTCCTGGATTTGAAGCTCCTCAGCCTCTTGCCAGAGGGGAGGTGGGCAAACAGTCCATTTGCAGGGTGGGTTGGGTCTCATAATGCAGGAAGCTCTGCTCCTGCACCTGCTGATGTAAATGTCCTCGATGGAGGGCAGGCAGCAGTTTGTGATTCTCTGTGCTGCCTTAACCACCCTCTGCAAAGCCCTCCTGTGTGTGGCAGAGCAGTTTCCGTAGCAGAACCAGAATCGCATTTATTGCCATGTAAGTAAAAAGGGTTCACGTTACTAGGAATTTGCTTCAGTGGTTTGGTGCATACAAAGAAGTAAATAAGAAGCACGTAGTAAAAACTAAAATAAAAAAAGAGTAAAATAAATAAACAAGTGAGATAGAGAATAAACAAGTAAGACAAAGTTTCAAAATATACATATTAGGGCTGACAATATTAACGCATTAACGCGGATTAATCCATCATCATGATCAATCTGATAAAAAATTTGAACGCAATTAACCCATCTGCAGCACAGAATGACTCTGAATGTCTCTGGCAACGCATTTTGGGCAGTTTGTCCAAGTAGAGTTACCATTGCGCATGTGCAAATGGGCAGTTGATCCGGTAGTGACAGGCAACAGAGCCAACCGATAAAGATGGAAGATGCTAAACAGTGCATTGGCCCTCTCCATGGAAAATCTGAGTACAAAAAAACCCAAGATGGAACAGTCAACTGACAAAAAGTATTATGCACACTCTGCAGGAAGGAGTTTTCTTTTCACCGAAGCACTTCCAGCTTAAAATTCCACATAAACGGAAAGCATAGGTTAGTCGGGATTCTGCTAGCACTTTGGCTAATGCATCACCTAGCTTGTGACAAACATATTAAATGCATATACAGTATATTCCCTTCTTTCTTGAGTATGTTTGCTCATGCAAAATGAAATGTGATTAATATAGATTAAAAATAAATTATATTTAATTGTGATAAAATAAAACGAATCCACAGCAATGCTGTGATTAATCTGATTAAAAATTTCAATTACTTGACAGCATTAATACATATACAATATACAGTGTGGACAAAACCAATGGGTTGAGTGAGACTATAACGTTACTGGTTATGGTTCTGTGCAGATAGTGCAAATAATTAACAGTGCAATGCAGTGTATTTGATGTTGGTATTATTTAGAGTTCAGGAGTTTAACAGCAGAAGGGAAGAAGCTGTTCCTGTGGTGTGAGGTTCTGGTCTGAATGGTTCGTAGCCTCCTGCCTGAGGGAAGTGGTTCAAAAAGTCCATGTCTAGGGTGAGAGTGGTCAGCTGTGATGCAACCTGGAGGTGTACAGGTCTTGGAGGGATGGGAGGCTGCAGCAGATCACCTGACTGGTCTACCAGACTGTGATAGAGGACATTAGGATGCTCTCCACCGCATATCTGTAGAAAGCAGTCAGGTTGGGTGTGCTGAGGCCAGCATGTTTCAGCTGCCTTAAAAAGTAGAGGCATCAATGGGCCGTCTTCCTGGTGCAGACGGTGTGATACTTGAGATCTTAGTAACAGAGGAAATGTTTTAAAGATGGACCATCAGAGTAGTTTCACCTACTAAAGGGTCCAAATAATACAAATGAGACAAAAATGACTGCTGGAAAGAAACTGATTTAATGTTATCAGAAGTTTGATGTCCATTTGATGCCAGGGGTTTTTGGAGTCCACCCCAGTGGCCATTGGTGGTATAATAAGTCTGTCCCCTTGGTTTGACCCATTTACATGACATTCTCAACCATCAGAGACAGGAAAGGTATATGATTGTATAACACTGCAGTGCATTACGTACTCATTCTCTGTGAGAATGATTTCTGTGAGTTGGTTGTTGAGTGGAAACACAGCTTCATATTGCTATTGATAACTGCTGTGCTCAGCTCCCAATCATCAAATCAAATCAAATCAAATCAAATTTTATTTATATAGCTCCAAGTCATAACAAAAGTTATCTCATAACACTTAACATGTAGATCTGGTCAAAACCAGACTCTCAAGCCAATTTTCAGAAACCCACCAGAATCCTCCAGGAGCAAACACTTGGTGACAGTGGTGAGGAAAAACTTTATTTTAACAGGCAGAAACCTGGAGCAGACCCCGACTCCTGGAAGATGGTTGTCTGCCTGGACCAGTTGGGGTTAAAGAGAGAGGGTTAAAGGAAGAGAGAGAGAGAGAAAGAGAGAGAGAGAGAACGAAAGATTGGGTAAGGGGGGAAATAGGGGGAGACATATGGATGCACACAGCAAACAGAATTAGAACTGTTAAAAAGTAGAACAGCTGGTACTAGTAAGTACCAGTAACTAGAACAAATGTCCATAACTTTTAATATAACACAGGAAATTTGCCTGAGTAAAATTTACTCAAATTGAAGAAACTTTTACTCTTCGTCAGATAACATTTGGCCCCCTCTAAAAAAAAAGTAAATGTTACTCTTTGGGTAGAGCTGTTTTTCTAGAGTCAATTCTCCTCAATTCACTGTTAACATTTAACTCTTTGTTTTGATATTTGACTCAACTCTTTGGCCATTTTGTTCAGTTCAGAGTTAAAATCAACTCTTTTGTGAGAAACTGTAAATTTACTCTGCTCAAATTTTCCTCACTAGCTGTTTATGATCAGTTAAGAGTCAAAACCATCATTTATTCAGCACAAATGTAAGCCATGGAAACCCTTACAGTAGACTTTGCATTGCCACATTTTAAAATGAGAATCACTGGAAGGCAACATGGTAAGTGCATGGGAGTTTATGTAAATATTGTAGCGTAGTTGGAAGCTTGGAAGGAAGTTAGCTTGATTAAAATTTCAGAGCACAGGATCTGCTCTTAATTTGACAGGTGTAAAGTTATGTTTAACAGTGAACAAGAGATTGACAGTCATAGATGAACAGGTAAGGGATTGTTCCACCTATGGCTGTCACTAATGGCAACAAAAATAAAAACAAATATAAAAAAGCCAATAAACATTGCCACACACACATTAACCCCAAATTCACCACAACCCTGCCGAACCCCAGCACATAAAATAGCACAAAATCAAGCAACATGTCCAATACCCACAATGCAATGCGGCAAACACGCCACAATATGAAACAAATACTAAGAAAATGAAAGCTGAGAGACTGGAAGACTTATATGTACTGTTAAACATCCAGCAGAATCCTCTCTTCCAAATCCAGTTCAAGGGCAATCGCGACGAACAGTATGGCGGACAAACAAAATTGAACTTTTTTGATAAGTTTCGCCTATTTATCAACTACTCTGTAATTTTGCTCCCTCTCTTACTCAAAAATTCTACCCTCCAAATTCAATATAGAGCCAAATTTACTCTTTTTGAGGAAAATACTTTTGACTCTGGAAAAAAGGCTCAGTCATCTTTCCTGTGTACTATTACAAATACAAGTATTAACAGTGGATATACGACTACTACAACTATTAGTACAAATGCTTGAAACCTCTACCATCCATGTAATTATATAATAAACACTATCAAAACCATATGGATAAATGAGTGATGATGATGATGATGCAGGCAGGAGAGGAGCAGGACCACAGCAGAGAGCAGAGAGAATCATTGCATCTCTTTTTGTAATGAGGCCTATTTTAAATGATACAGAGATAAAATGCTGCAAAGTGACAGGAGGCAGATGTAGACCTACTTTATACTGTAATTCAGAAAGGCAATTCAAGAATTTTCAGCAGTTTAAAGTTTCTTTTAGCTCTTTCTTTTGGCCACATCACATATATAAAAAAGTGCTCTCTAAAAGGAATTCATCCTGATTCATCTACACAGAAAAATATTCAGAATAGCCATTAGTGATCTCTAGAGTTTCCTGGTTTTGTCTGGCTGACACAATAATGATCCCGTTGCATATCTGCCGATTTGCTCATGAAGAGGTAAAATAATTCATTCATGTGAAGTGCAGTCATTATGGGAATGTAAAACATTTTGATAAATAAATGTTAACTTTTCCTCAAACTCTTTGAAATTAGTCAGTTGTTCACTTTAAGCAGTCTCAAGCTAATACATTCATTAAGTGTTTAAGATATCCTGCAAAAAAGACAAACACAGAAAAGACAGAATGAAAAAACTCAAGTGAGCTGGTAGAGGAAATAAACCATCTGCACATTCATTTTTAGTAAAATAGGGTAATTGCCATAAAATAACAAACAAGAAGGCTGGCAGGTATGACACTGCATATTATATTATAACCTCACTTGATCTTACTGGAGAACAATGGACCAAATCATTCGTACTTTGAAGACAACTGAGATACAGCTGTATTCAAACAGGAATATTTGTGTTACGTTCATTTTCATTAATCATGTAAACTGTTGAGGAAGAATTCCTGTCTTTTCAGATTTAACTTGCAGTAACATTGAATTTACAATGTAATGTTCTGTGCGTGTAAACGCGGTCACAAATATCAGACGGTTACTTCTACTCCCATGCCTTTTTAATCACAGGTAGAGGAACAGTGGTGACCGTATAGCCCCAAACACTTCTTTCCTCATTTTAAAAGGCAGAATTGCTTTTACTTAGAACACCTAAAGCTAAAAAGCCACTGGACAAACTCATAGCACTCACCCAAAAATAAATCTAATGCAATTCTTTGTTTAGCCCAGAACATATCCTTTAACTTAGGTTTGTTTCTAAAGTTTGCTGCTCTTGTGAACATATTGGTAACATTTTAGATTACCAACATATCTAATCCCAGTCCAAGCTTTACAGATACTCTTACATAGTTTGCTGTAAAGCCATAGGAAAACTATGCTTCAGTGGTCACAGTGTAGCTGATCAGGGAGATACATAAAGGTGTTCATGAGGCTTGGCTGAGGTCGCTGCAGAAAAACAACACTGTTCATCCATTCCTCATCCCTCTTCCCTCCTCTGTGTTCACCTGTTAACCTCTTTTGTGAAATCCAACAGTGTCTTTCTGCCTGGCTGACTACGTTACCGTCTCCTGAGATGGGATCTCTGATGCGGGCCCCGGTTCGTATTTACAGGGCTCGATTTTTGACAGAAGGAAGAGAGCACCGTGAAGACGAGTGAGATGAAATACAGTTACCCTCAGTGGGAAAAGTCTGTGTGTGAATAAATATTGTAAGTAGTTTTAAAGAGATTCTAATGCAGAAAGCCAATATCATTCCATTTTCCAATATTCATTGCAAAACTATACATTTTTGTCTGATTGGAAAACATTCAGTCGAGGTTGGGCGGTTTTACATACACATCCAATGTATTTATCAGTTCCACAATAAACGAGTCATCAATCAAAATGCATCATAACTATCATAAGGTCGACCACACTGACTGACTGAAGTCTGTTTTTTAATAAAAGTCCAATATTGACTTGATATATTGGTGTGTCATACTGTCAGTGGAGCTGAGTAAATATTGGAAACAACAGAAAACTGCCCTTGCAATGTTTGCAATGCAAGATGAAAAGGAAAAAAATGAAAGGTGGAGGAGTAAGGGGACTGGCTCTGCAGATGAAAACAGGAAAGTTAGAGGGTTTTACAGAGAGAAAGAGAAAAACAAGACAATGATGGAGCGGAGAATACAGAGAAGAGAAGGGGAGAATGGGAAGAGTGATAGGAAGACAAAGACAGAGATAATGAGTAAGCAGCAGAGAGAGAGAGAGACACAAAGAGAGGGGGAGGGATAAAATGACATGGGGAAGGCATAAGAGAAGAAGGAAAGACAGACAGGGATGAGGAGGAGAAAAGAAAGAGAGTAAAGGAGAAATTGGAAGACGGAGGGAGAGAGAGAGAGAGGGCTGTGAATACCTAATGGGAAGTGGTGGAGTCTATTGATCCACTCGGCAGTGCAGGCTGTTTCATTTGGTCATTCAATTATTCCGTCATTCGGTTGATGTTGTTTCCCCCCGCGAGGATTTGGGCACACACTCAGACCTCCCATGCAGAGTCGCACTCAAACTCATGGAAGTTACGTCTCCACGGTAGAGTGAGCAACACAGAAAAACGGAGGGCTTTAGCAGGTTTAGATGTGTCTTTATACACTAGTTCCCAAATCGCTTCAATTTAGAGCTTGTCACATTTTCTTTTCTTCATACATTTTTCATTTTTGTTTCCCATTTCCTCACTTCTCACATGTTACTGGAAAACGAGAGTGCATCGGTTGTGAATTGAAAATCTGAAAATTCCACTTTGTGTAGAGTCGAGTTGTGACTAAAAGCTTTCCACTCCTGCCAAACTTAATCTAAAAAGTTCTATGTCATACCATAAATTTGACTTGTGGAACATTTTGCTTCTATATAGATTTTTTTTTAGTTTACCCTGCTCTAAAAAAGCAAAAGTAAAAGAATAAATAAATGTAATTTTTTATGGTCCAAATATAATCACAGGTTTATTTTAAGGCCATACAATGCACACTGCCTTGTTCCTACCACTAAGCACAGAATTAAGCACGGCATTAACACAGCTGAATATACACTACTGCACACTACTATTTTTTAACAGTCCTTGCTGTAAATTACAGAAATGAAGCAGGTTAAACAGTAGGAGAGTGTTTCTTTATCAAAACCTCAAAAAAGAGATAGTTGGAATTCACTCTTATATTTAGACCTACAGCTGATTTAGATGGACCAGTTAACCTATAAAGTACATATCTTTGGACAGTGGGAGGAAACGGAATTTTCCTCCTATCGAATTCATACAGATATGTGGAGAACATACAAAGTGCACACTGAAATCGAATCCAGGACCTTCTTAACATATGACATATATGTTTAAATGTATATGTTAAATACTAACACAAACATGGGAATGTCATATACTGTGCGTGTGTATATATATTCATTCATTCATTCATTCATCTTCTGAACCTGCTTTATCCTCACTAGGGTTGCCGGGGTCGCTGGAGCCTAGCCCAGCTACTTAATTGCGAAGGCGGGGTACACCCTGGAGTCAGCAGTTCATCACAGGGCTGACAGAGACAAACAACCAATCACTCTCACATTCACACCTATGGGTCATTTTAGATTAATCAATTAACCTATCAGTGCATGTCTTTGGATGGTGGGACGAAGGCGGAGTACCCAGATATCTTATCTTATCTTATCTTATCTTATCTTATCTTATCTTATCTTATCTTATCTTATCAACCAAACATGGGATCGTTAGTTTGTCAACTAATGTGTGAGAAAATTTTATTGAAATGCTTAAAACAATAATTCTCATTGATAGAAACAGATTTGGATGTTTCACCATCTATGATACAGAACAAAATGAAAAGATTCATGGAATCTGGATGTTTTTCAGTGTGTTAAAGGCAAGGCTTGAACTCTAAACTGAACGCCATGATCGATGAACCCTCAGACAATACCACGTCAAGAATCATCATTCATCTATAGCTGTTAGAACAACATGGGAAAGGACTGCTTTGGAGAACTTTAGACAAACACTACAGTCCGAGTTATACCCATAAATGCCAGTTCACCCTTCAGTGTGCCAAAAGGAAACCTCTGTCAACTGTGTCCAGAAGCGTTTTCGACCTCTCAGGGGTATTTGGGATGGGCCAGCTTGCCACCAGCACTGGAAAATGCCTTTGAACAGGCATGTATATTTACAAGTAAAATGAAGTGGATGAAAAAGCAAAGCATGAAATATGCGGTGTTAATAGTGTCCAAAAAATACACTTTATATCTCTGAAATTAGCATTTGTCAACCATTTCTCAATGTATTGTATGTTGAAAATGTATTTCAGATGTACAATGGTCATTTCCCACTATCGTTATCATACATTTACATGTAATGTTGTTCCATATAACATCAACATTTATGTTTGGCCCACAGCCCTTCATGCAGATTAAGTTTTAACGTTTGATCTATGAATGAATGGGTGTGGACGACAGAAGGAGGTCAGAAAGTACCGCTTTAGCCCTCAAGCCTTGAAAACAGATTTAATTTTATGTTCCCAGGTTTTGAAATATCCACCTCCAAATCACCTAGATATAAATGTATATGTGCAAATTAAAATATTGGAAAATACAGCTGCACTGATGAAACAGTTTTCCATGTTGGATTATTATTAGATGGATCTTTCTTTTTCTCTGTCATTTTCATACTGTGCAGAACACTCCTCCAACTATGAAACTCACCTGTCTGTATGCAATTCCCAACTGCAGTTTTCCCCAAACTGCACAGTGACTCACTCCTCTGACCTTGACCATATAGGCTGCCTTAGTGTTTAGCTTGATCCTGTTGTCATTTGCCATTAGCTTCACATTAGACCAGGGAGATTTGTGGACTGACCCCTCATCAAATCATTTACTTCAATGAATCAATTTAGCCTGACACACGCAGTATATTAATCAGCTAGCTTGGCTGGCTTAATGGCTCAATCAGAGGCAGAGGAAGGAGAGGGAAAGAGAAAAAGAACGACTCACGAAGGGTCACAACGTAAAAATACTATCCTTAAATAACCTGCCAGCTGTGTGGATCACACAAATCTTCTATGCTGGATTCTCTTGTCTATAATGTGAAATTAAAATTAGATGGAAGGAAACTTACTTTCATTCATTGTTTTTTGGTTTGAGAAACAGATAAGAAGCTATCTGCACAAATGACAAAACTTCTATAGGGTGTGTTCTGATAACATACTATGTATGAGTGGGTTCAGACAGGTCTTCAGCCTTTTATATTCAATCCCCTCCAGTTCAGGTGCTGTCGATATGTTCTTATCCATAAGTAAAACTAACTTCACAAGCAAAAATCAAGTCACCTATAGAAAAAGTTCTGTAAGGCAATGTAACATCGTACTCACATATTCCCTCACCTTTTTTACTTTGAGGTCAGAAGTAAGAGATACAGAATTTATAATCCATTACTACCACTATTAGTAAGTATATAGTTACTAATAGTATACTATGAGTAAGTAAATTAATGATTAAAATAAGAAACCAGATGAAGAGCAGTCTTTTAACAACACAGACGGATGTAGAGAGCAAGTGGCAAGGAAATCTGCTCCAAAATGTAGTCACTCTTTAAGTTAAATATAATTCCACAGATGGTCACAGGGTGTATCTGCAAACAAACAGCCCTGCCTTCCATAAATTTAGAGAGAAGTCCCATTTCTTTAAAAGTCAGACTTTTCCATTAGTCACTCATGTCTCATCTCTTTTATGTAAATTCTTCTCATAAGTGATCTGGGTTTCCATTTTACCTCCATTAATCATGATCTCAGGTCAAATAGGCTTGGATATCTGCCATGTTGAGCTTTGATTGACAGGTCTGTATAACAGCTCAAGTTGGACCTTGAGACTTTTGTGTTGTATTTGATAAAATGCATTTTCCTCACTGCGCATTAGCTCACCTCTGACTCCTCAGTCACCTTTGGGATCACTGGTCTCGGGCATTAAGCTACGTTAAGCTTTTTTATAATGTTAGGTGTTTTCGAATGCCCCGCCACAACCACTTCATCTTCCTCTTCTTCATCTTGCAGCTGTAGCTGTGGCGTTTCCATCTTGAATGCAATGATCACAACATGGCACTTTGAGCGTACACGGCCACTGTTTATATACCAATCTAAATATTCTGAAAAAGCGTAAGATCTTCCTACCAACGACTTGAGAGTGCTGTGACTTGCACATAGGGGTGCTGTACGGCCACCTTACGACAAAAAAATTCATGAAGTGGCCGTAGGTATGATGGAGGAAGGTCCCAAGGCATCCCTACGAAGAACGTGACAACTGTACAGTCTTCATATGACATAAAATCACGTCATTTTCTCACAGAGGCCTCAAGGTGCTCTTGTGATTTTAACAGCAGCCATAACAACATCATAAGATGGCTGTAAGAAACTAATGCTCCCGCCACAAATGTCTATAAACTCCAGATTTCCTACGAACTGGGAGATTCGTACAAACCCATCCTTTGTAAGAATCTTAGTGAGCGAGGCCTTAGTCATCATCATCAGACCAGGAAAATAAAAAAAGTGTGACGTAATTGTCATCGCTACTTTCTTTTGCTTTTTATCACAGCTCCCCTTTTGTTCTGTTGAGTTTTCTGATCTGCAAATAGAAGTGAATGAAGTTCATGATATGACTCCTTGCTTCCCTCATGCATGTGTGAATAAACAATGAAACACCTTCAGGCATGAGCGTGGTATAGTCTAATTTTATACATGATCTATAATAATGAAGATACAGGAAAAAAACCATCACGCCTTCTTCAGAGAACGTCATGTCATATGAATCTAGCTCCTCCCTGCTGCTACTAATCCCACAACCACTGTTTGATCCTCCTTAGTTTCTTGTTACATGTACTGCAACTAACAAATGAAAATATCAAACTCAAGTTGCAACATTATCACTCTTAGATGCTGAAGTCTTGCTAACTCTCAGATTATCTTTCTTCTCGGTTGTTGTAGTGTTTCCTACCTCTTTTATGGAGATTTTTTTGTTTCTTTATCAATCAATCAAAGAGAACAAAAAGACAAACAAAAATACAGGTTTGAAACAA
>JAPQRQ010000006.1:6608080-6623655 GCA_037367365.1 Apogon talboti
TTAATTTTTGTTTTCGAATCTTGTTTTTTTGTTTCAAACCTATATTTTTGTTTGCCTTTTTGTTCTCTTTGATTGATGGATAAAGAAACAAAAAAATCTCCATACTCTTTCAGTCCTTTCATCACTGTCCACTCCTCAATATAAACAAACATGGCTGAGTTGATAGTTGGCAGCCACAGCAAACAAAGTCCTGTGTTAACACATCAGTACACACACACTGGCTCATCATGGGCTGTTAATTTGTTGACTGATGGTGCCGTTTAGTGTCATCCATCCATCTACCAGCCATCCGTCACAGCTCTCTCCATCTGTCCTTTAGACTCTCTCCATCCTTCTTTCCCTCCTTGTATCCCTCTGTTCTCTGTTTCAGATTGGAAGAAATGCATGCCCATTGCTGATGCAAAAAGTGCCAGTATTCATTATTTCTCTCACCTGCCACATTCACCCTTCTGCTATTATTCCTTGTTTCCTCTAGTCCTTTCTACTTTTTTCCAGTTGATCATTCATTCCATTTGCTGTGTACTGCATATCCTAGACTTGTAGAAAGCCACTCAGTCTGGCATATGCTTGAGCTCCTGTCTTTGTGTACAACAAGGCTTCACCTAATCTTTGGCTCGCACTCCATAGGGGCCCGTTAACGACACATGCCTGTCTGCATGCAACACCGCTATGAATAGAGGAGATTACACTCACATTAACACAGTGAGCTAAGACGCTGCTGGTTGGCTGGCTTTCAACACTTAGCCTACACCAGTGGCTTCTATCCCACAGCTACAAACATTGTTTTAAAAAGTGTCTACTGTAAGTAAGTGGGTGTGAAGTGACAAGTGTAAGAAATCTGAACACTGTCTTGTTGATATTCAAGTGGAAATAATATTTGCATACTTCATTCTTGACTGTCTATGAAGAACATGAATGGAGTAAAGATGGCAGATTATCTAAATAAGTAAACAGGTTACAGTGAGATACAGGGAAAAGTCAGGATACAGACAGTGCTAACAGCAAACTGCTGATGTTTTCCTGTGTACATTTTAATATTTAATTTAATAATACAGCAATTGTTTTGAAAAAGATACACTACTAAATTGTAAAGAGAAACATAGGTTAAAAAAACATCTTCGGGAGATATTAATAGGTTAAAAGTTGTTATTGTGTATAAAAGCAAATGTGCTTTTAAAAGAGATAATGTTAGTTTTCATTGGTTTTTGTGTGGATCCAGAAACTTTTTTATGGTGATATTTCTTATCAACATACAGTGGCTGCTTGAATGCTTTGAAAATAACCAATAACTACCTGTTAATATATGGATTCTGAGAAGGATGCCGTTTCAATCATAGAATGTATATAAATAGCGAACAAACCCTTTGTGACATCACCCATTGGTTTGTGAACTGTATGAACCCTTGAGATGGGTGACATGGGCGCGTCACCATGTTGGTTTTATGGAGCTAAGTGCAAGGGATGAAACCAGAACTTACTGAAAACACCCACCACGTCCACTAATGGTGTCATCAGAAACACCATCAAGTAGTTCCAACTACTTAACTACTTGATAAACATGAATACATACAGTTGTGTTTGATAACAGGACTGTCAAAATCATATAGTATAACAAAGTAATTACAGCTGCCTGAGCTAATTAGCAGGCTAGCTGATAGACCATCTATTTCAATCCAAATTAATGCTAATACTAATGCTAATGCTGTTAAATTATGCTTGTACAAGTAAACTTCATGAGAGAATCCTCTTACAGTTTTGTTAGTGCAACTACAGCAGTGCTACCTGTCAGGAAAAAAGAAGTTACATTCAATAAACAAAAGCTCTGAATGTCTGACTTGGCAGCTGAGCTAATGCTAGTCAAATACAATCAACATGGAAGACACTGAGGCCCTCATCTGTCAGTCACAGCAGCCACTCCATTCATTCAGCATACATACATTTAAGTCTTTGGTTAATCCTAATGGGTGAGGTATGTAAAAATTGGAGAGTGAAATGAACTATACAGACCAAAACTGTTTATTGTATTGGGTTTTAAACATGCTTATTTCTGCTATAAAGCTTATCATGTTCATTTGGGGATCTACACGGATTGACTCACATTTGGAGCCAGCCCCCAGTGGACAATGAAGTTACTACAGGTTTTAGTCTTCTCTTTCAGCCACAGAGTTTGCTACATCATCACAATGCTCATCAAAATGTTGCAGTACTAAATATATACTATTAAAGGTATACATGCTATAAAATGTAACATTTCCAGATGCCCATGTTATGTATGTTTGTTGACCTACTTACAGTATCTCAAATGTTTCTAAATGCTCAAGTCCAGTGAAATCTTTAGTTGTATTCAACATAACAGCTCCTTTTTTTGGTCGTCTGTCAATGGGCTTGTGTTACTAACATTACTTTAACAATGAAATGGCGTGAATATGTGTCACTAAATGTGAATTAATCTTTAACTCATTACCTCATCTGTAAACATGATTACAGGCTGAATCCCATCAGATAGATGTTAATCAACAACATAGGTGAAAACAACAACCCATGATTCCATGCCCCCCTCCTACACACACACACACACAAACACACGCTCTCTCTCTCACACACACACACACAAACACACGCTCTCTCTCTCACACACACACACACACCTACACACACACAAACACACACACACAACAAAGACCTGGATTAACAGACATTACATACAGATACAGAGGAAAATCTCTGAGCAATTCCAAAATTAACTTTCTAGATTTTTTTTTTTTTTGGAAGAAGATCAATATCATTGTTCACATGTAGGCACAAATTAGTTCTCAGAGAAACACAAGATATAACAAGACCACACAAACTTCAGTCAGAGTTCGCAAACTCCAGATTTCTGAAGGATTTGGACACTGAACCCTTATTGGGTTACTCTATGGTACCAGTACTACAACTGCACAGCATACCACTTGATATTGATATTTGCCTTAAAATTCTCTGGCAAGCACATGGATTTTTTCAGATGAATAACTGCACTGATGCACTTGATTTATGAATGAGAAAAAAAAAACTCCAAAGAGAAGTTTTTAATCTCTAAAGAGACTGAAATGCCATGGTCATTTTATAGTTATCAAACCAAAGCTAGGACATGTCAGGAGCACCTTCATGTCATTTTAATCCACCCTGGCACTTCTCATAATGGTTCTAATGTTTATGTTGTCCCACAGCAGACAGCCTCCCTAACTTTGTTAAGGCAGGACCATCCATTATGGGACAGAGCTGGGTGTGATTATTTATGCACACTTAAGTCCGAGTGCATCAGTGTGTAATTCACTGTAAGCAGGCTTCATTGGAATTGCAAATCAATGCCCCGGCAGGCTTTACCACAACTCCCTTTGGAACCATCCCTCCATCTCTGAACCTCCCTCTCCTTCCTCCCCTTTTTTACCTCCCTCCCCTCTCCATCTCTATCTGCTCTCCGCCTGTTTTGGATAGTTTGTCTTCCAGCTCCTGTCTGGCTACTAAAGCCAGCTAGCACTTGTTTCTGGGCGTTGGGCCAGCTCCAATCTGGACTAGATGAACAGGAGAGAGGGAGGGTAGTTAGAGCTGCCCTGACCAAAGATTTCCATGGTCAACAAGTAGACGTTCATTTCAGAGATCAGTCAACTAAGTACTTCATGTTTATGATATTAATTCATTAACTATACACTGCCCAGCCAACAAAAAAGTCTCCATCTTAACTATGGAAAAAGGTAAGATTAACAATGATTAACATGTTTCAGCTGGAAATGAGTTCTTTAACTCTACCTGATGCAGAATAGCTTCTCATTTCTTAAACACCCATCAGTTTGATAGAAAGCATAAAGGTTGGACTGTGTTTCAAAGGAAAACGGTCATGGTCTGATGAGTCCAGATTGACCCTGTTCCAGAATGATGGAGGCATCAGGGTGAGAAGAGAGGTGAATGGAGCGATTACCCATCATGCATAGTCTGGTGCTGGAATTTACAGTAAATATAGTTCTTGGGTTGTTCATGCAATTTAGCTAAATTAGTTAAAGTCTAAAGAGTATCTGCCCTAGCATCACCTTCTGAACTAAATTTGGTCACTAATTTTTCCGAAAATATAAAATGGTAACCTACACTGCAGTGATTAATATGTTTAAACTGCAACCAATTCTTTAACGCTACCTGATGCACTGGGCAGCTTCTCATTTCATCCATCAGTTTGATAGATGGATACATCAGGGTGAGAAGAGAGGAGGATGAATTGATTACCTATCATGCCTAGTGTCTACAATACAAGCCTGTGGGGGCAATGTCATGATCTGGGGTTAATTCAGTTGGTCAGGTCTAGGTTCAGTAATGTTATATGTCCAAAAAATGAGGTCTTTTTTGCTGTTACAAAACGCTTTCTGCGTTTACAAAACTTTGTCTGCAGTTACAAAACATTTCTGCGGTTACAAAACATTGTGGCCTCTTTTTTATGTGGGTGTGTGGTTAGTCAAGAGGCGTGGCCAGAAATGGTCCAGACTGGAAGCAGTATTAGTGGTGGTGGACAGACATCGCCTCAATCACTAAAATGGGCTGAAGTGATCGCAAAGTGTCACCATAATGTGCTTATTTTACCTTAAATAACAGGACCAACCAATTATTTTTGTGATTCAGTAGTAATCACCCTTCTCTGCATAAAACTATGATCGTAAACTAATACTGGGAGAGTTCAAGCCATGCTCCAAGCTGCATCGTGCCCCACACCAAGCCCTGCTCCAAACTCCAATGCTAAGCTGCAAATGAACAGACTCACAGAGTCCCCACTGTGTGCCCAGCACAGCCTATTTGACTTAAACGGAACTCGGATCCAGTTCTAAGTACAGCTCTCCATCAGCTTGGCGCTCTGAGCCGGCAGCACCATGCATGTGAGTCTCAGTTACATTTAACGAAACTGGGAGCCTTACTCGGAACTGGATCCGAGTTCTGTTTAAGTCAAACAGGTGCAAAATAAGTTTTGTAGGTGTAGTTTTAAAAAGAAATATATATGTTTGGTTTACAAAATTTCACTTGTGCTTCAGTTACATTTACAATGTTATCTGGCCTTATCTTGACGCCATACATGTTGTCAACTCCATGTTTCACAAGTCAAAATGTGGACTCGATCTGCTCCATTGAGTGGCATAACAGATGCTGTAGTGAATGTGTTCTATAATCAAAGCTAAACACAATCCAGGAAAATACTGTGATTTTTTTTTCTGGACAGGCAGTGTATATTTTGGGCTAGAAATGTTATAAATGACATTGTGCTAAAATAAAGAGACAAAATAAACCACAATACTAAGCCTTTAAAATAAGAATACATTAAACAAACTCATGCATGAAAGGAACTGCTCATTAACATCATAAAAAAAAGTGGTGTTGACTATAAATGTCCCTGCAAGAAGACTTTGTTTCAGCACAGGTGAACATCTGTAGTATATTGGATATCCCTATGGAGATAAATGCCCATTAAGTCGACACTTTAAAGCGACGTATGACTTTCATCACAATTTTTTTTTCAAATTTGTAAAACCCAAGTGACACCCTAATTATCACTAACTCATTAGTCTTCCCATGCTTACACACCTGAATCACTTCCCTCATGGTGAACAACTTCGAAGATGACTCCATCATAAACATAGTCTGCTTGTTTAGAGGATAAGCCATATGGGAGGATTACAAATAATAGATCATTTTCCTGCTGAATGGGGTCTTTGTTTAGATTTCCTGCAGGATCTATAAAATAAATTTAGAAGTGAAAATGTAATGTAAATGACAATGCCTGCCCATGACTTACCAATCAAAAGTTGTTCACACTGTCTATGCAAATGTGAATAATTTTCCATGTTTTTCTTTACACAGAAACAGATATTTTTCCAAATGTTGTTTTATTCTTTTTTTTTTTTCCAAAATGAAGTTATTTTGTTTTAAACTCTGGTTTGTATACAGTAACAAGGACAGGGGAAATGGAGAGACTGGAAAATGATGGTGACACACCCCATTTTGTGTATGCCTGTTATTGTTTTATGTAATGAGTCTGCTCCTGAAACATCAAATACAGGCGTATAGATCAGTGTATGGCCTGCAGTAGCCCACCTTCATGACTGATTAAAGGCCCATTGATGCTCAATTTATGTAGATTTCAAATGCTGCCAAGCGTCACTGCCTTTATACTTCCATGCGTCCATTGCATTGGAAGCATGCATTGCATGCATTGCATTTGCCACTCAATCGACCAGAGGATGCCGCTTTAAATTTACATATTAGCCAAATTCCAAGTACAAGAATAGAGTTTTTGAGAGAAGAATAAGAAAGTCAATAACAAACATGGTGATGACAGAGGACGTATTACTAATGCTGATATTGAGAATGTTAGTTGCTTTAAATATGTAATATATGTTTTTCACCAACTCACAGTTGCTCTTTGAAAAGTTCCATAATTTCTGGAAATTAATCTCTTCAAACCTCAACACTGCCCCCACAGTACCTGATGGTACTGCTCCATTTCCTTCCAAAGCTCCCAAAGGATGAATGCAGAGGATGGACAAAACACTCTGGTGTAACGTTGAGCATAAATGGACCTTAAATCCTCTGTGTCGAAAAGGCCAAATGAACTTGGACTGTTCCGCCTCCCCTACAATTGGACTGTTCCAGCTCCCCTGTGATTGGTTCAATCCACGCTGCACATCCAGTTCACTCTGGTATAGGCCAGGCTCCTTAGAGTCGTGGCTGTTCATGGATGGTATGCTGCTGGTTTCAGTGTTTCAAGAGCTTTAAGAGTGCATCCAATGACTAAACCACTCATCTTCTTGTAATCTCATCATTCATCCAATTTAACAACTAAGAAAATCAGAGAATATTTCAAAGACTAAAAGTCATATGAATAAATTCAGTGATCTGACCATCACTCAATGGTGGATTGCATAATAGAGAACCCTAAAAAATCAAGAAGAACACAAACTTCTTTACAAGGTCCTTCGAGCCGGATGCAAATTCATCATTAATTGAGATGTACAGCACACCAGCAGAACTCCCCAGCAAGCGAGTCAGGATGAAGCCATCCATGCCCATGTACCTGGAAGACTTTGAAGTCACAGACCTCCGCTATTCCTCCCTGACAGGCAGGGTGATGATGATGCAGTGGAGCCAGATGGCGCAAAAGGTGGCAGGCGTTCACCATCTCCCATTAGTCAAGAAAGCTACAGCTTTTCACGGCTAACAGTAAAGGATCAATGGCCATCAAGAGAAGACTTCTCCATGAGTGAAAAGAACAGATTCTCTGAAGAGAATAAAGCCTTGCTGAGTGAGCTCAAAGCGATGCAGCAACAGAATGTGGTGCTTCAAAAGTGAAATCAAGACACTGAATTCAGGCTTGATCAGCTCAGTCGGCAGAGTTCGTTTGACACAGATCAGCTCCATCAGCAAGTTGAACATCTGAATAGCGTTCTTCAGAAGCTGCAGACAAGTAGATTAGCTGCAGCAGCCATAGCAGCCAGTGCCCCACATCCAGTGGAGATGGAGCCCAGGAGAAAGAGCTCATCACCACGGTCAGATAGAGCATATTCACCATGTAGCCAATCTGAGAGTGAAGAGGAGCCACACTACTGGCCAAGACCTTCTAAATCGCAAGAGCCCAAATAAAGGCATCAGAGTCAGAGCCAGAGCCACACCCCAAGGTCTCACTGCTTGTACTGCAGGAGACTGAGCCCTTGAGGTGGCAGAGAGGAGTCATACAAGGGACCCAAGCCAATGATTCCAGGCATGGTGCAATCCAGTCCAAGAGAATTTTGTCATCTGCATCTTGCACTAGAGAATCTTCTGCTCAGTGATTCAACAGAGAGATTCAAGTATCAAATTTTAGTTGAGCATCTCACAGCTGAAAAGGCTCTATTGATCGCTGACTCATACAGGAATTCAAGACATCCATATACTGGTACCACGGTGGCTCTTGACCTACAGTATGGGCAACCACACCAACTAGCATTCAGAGAATCGCCGAGGTGATGGATAGCCCAGCATTGCAAGCGGTGACATCAAGGCATTCAGACCATTTGCCCTCCACGTACATTCCTTGCTGGGCATACTGGAGCAGCTCAGCAGAAAGGGTAAAGTGGAGCTAGAGTGCAGCTCGCATGTCTGTGGACTGCTAGCAAAACTTCCTCATGATCTTCGCACCTGTTTCCCAGCAGAATACCAATCCCCACTCTCCCCGTTCTGGCAGACTGGCTTGAGTTTTAACTTCAAATACAGGAAAACAACTCCAGGTTCAGCGGTACTGTGAGAAGCGAGAAAGAGACCAGACCCAAGGGGCATACCACAGCCTCAAAGTTAAAGAGTGAATGATCTGCTGTATTTCTGAACACTGGGACAGCTGCCGCACCTAAGACTTCATAAGCCTCTTCCATACGTGACCCCACAAAGAGGTACTGTCCATACTGTGATCATAACAAGCATTTTCTGAACAACTTAAAATTTCTTACCAGCACTCAAAAGCAGACCTGGGTGCGGGAGAACAGCTGCCGTTGTGGCAGAAGTCACTGGTCAGCCAAGTGTGACTTACAGATGCAGTGCAGGACATGCAACAGTCGACACCTCCTCGCCCTGCATGCATCAGTGATCAACAGAGGGATCAGGCAGGTAAAGGGGGCATAGATCGTGACAAACCACAAACAGTACAAAGCAACAACCGTACAGAAGAAGTAGTGTACATAGACAGGCCTTTAGAAGGGCGAAAAGTGCTTCTGAAGTTAAGCAAGGTGATGCTTCACAATGGAGACAGTCATGGAAGCATATGCCATTCTAGATGATGGTTCCAAACGTACCATCCTCCTCCAGTCAGCAGCTAAACAGCTAGGCCTGAAGGGTGAAGCTGAGGATCTGCATTTGCGCATAGTCAGGCAAGAGCTACAGGTCTTGCGTGGTGCTGCAGTCTCCTTCTCTGTCTCTGCAGTAATAGCGCCTCAGTGATCATACCAGATCACCCGTGCCTTCACTGCTAAGTGTCTAAGGCTGTCTACCCATACATATACTGTTAGCACCCTACAGAGCAAGTATCAACACCTGAGAGATCTGCCACTACTTTCAAGGTGTGCAACCAGTCTTGCTTATTGGCTCAGATCATCCCCACTTGAACACGCCCGTAGAGCCCGTGCATCTGGAACCACCTGGAGGTCCAGCGACAGTGAAGACCTGTCTTGGATGGACACTCCAGGACCCAGCACATGGAATGAGACACTAATCTAGCTGAGCAGCAAAGTCTATTCACTGCACCAGTCTCAACACCGTCAGACATCTACAGCCTTTTAGAGAAATTGTGGCAGATGGACACATTGCCCTGGCACAATGAGAAGCTTAGTATCTGTTCCTAGCAAGATGCTGAAGCCTTAGCTCTGCCTGAGGACAGAACTTCTACATTAGAGATAAACGGCATACAGCGCTACGCCACGCCTCTTCTACGAGTACAGGATATGCCCCTGCTCCACGCCCCAAAGGAGGCAGTTCTGCTCTCTCTTCATTGTACTGAAAGAAGACTAGGCAGATAACCAGTTAAAGCAGAAGTATACATTGCCGAGATTCAGAGACTTTTGGCAGCTGGCTATGTTGTAAAACTGAGGCCAGGAGAAGAAGACACACCCACCAGCTGGTACATCCCACACCACATGGTGATGTACTATGGGAAGAATCGGGTGGTCTTCAATTGCTCATTCGAGTATAAGGGGAAGAATCTTAAGCTCCTGCTCCCAGGACCAACGCTGAATCTATTATTGTTGGCTGTTGTGTTGAGATTCCGTGAACATGCTGTGACTATTAGCAGTGATATCTGTGGCATGTTTCACCAAGTCAGGCTCCTAACAGAAGATCAGCCACTTCTCTGATTCTTGTGAAGGGACTTGAAGCGGGAGGAGCCACCTGATATCTATGAGTGGAGAGTGCTCCCTTTTGGCACAACCAGCGCACCATGCTGTGCAGTGTATGCCTTACAGAAAGACATGAAGGACCACTACTAAGATGGAGATGCCATCCGGGATAGAGTGTTGAAATCCTTCTATGTCAATAACTGTCTGAGAAGTATGACATCAGAAGAAGCTCCCAAAGGCTTGGTTGATCAGCTGTAGGACATACTGAGCTTAGGGGGCTTTGAACTGAGACAGTGGGCCTGTAACAGACCATCAGTCATTAGTCACCTGTCCTCAGATATCCGGTCAGACAGTGCAGAATTATGGATAGCCCAAGGCAAGACCTAGTCCACCCTAGGTCTTCATTAGCACTGCCCCTCAGACACGCTGTTTTACAAGCACCGCCCCTTTGAGCACTCTGTTATGACTATGCACACAATATACCAAGTGCTAACAAGTCAGTATGACCCACTGGGTTTCATTGTACCATATACCACCAGAGCAAAGGTCCAGCAGCTGTGGTACAAGCAAACAGAATGGTGACGACCCTTCACTCCCTGAAAACCTGCTTACTGCCTGACAAGAATGGAAGGAAGAATGATCTTCCTATCTTGTGAAAAATAACGCTTCCCCGATGTTACAGCAGCCCAGAGCTTGACTGTTGTAGAGGTCAAGGGAACATTCACATTTTCTATGATGCTGCTGAACGGGCTTATGGTGCTGTAGCGTACCCTCGCACCCAAAAAGTGGAAATAGGATTTCTCAGTGCTAGATCCAGAGTCGCCCCTAAGCGACAACAGTCTATCACTTGCCTGGAGCTCTGTGGCGCTTTTTCAGGAGCTCAGCTAGCCAAGTACCTCCAAAAAGAGCTCACTCTCCACATAAACAGTGTAAGTCTCTGGGCAGACTCAACGACTGTTCTCACTTGGCTAAAGTCAGGTTCATGTAGATAAGACAAATTCGTTGGTAGCTGCAACTGAGATTCAAGACCTGACAGACAGAGAGATGTGGAGGTATGTTGACTCTGCAAGTAATCCTGCTGATGATACTACTTGGGGGAAATATCTGTCCAAGCTCACAGAGGATAGCCACTGGTTCTAGGGACCAGCCTTCTTGAGGGAGGATCCAGTCCAGTGGCCTCAACCTCCACCAAAGTCACCTGTCTCTGCAGACAGTGAGGAACGGTGTAAAGCAGTCTTCTGTGGTCTCACAATGACACCAGTCACTCCTCATGTCCCTGATCCCCGGCAGTTCCACACCTTCCAAGACATACTCCAAGTTACTGCTCTGTTGATTGTATGGTCAGGATGGTAAGCCACTAACAGCTGACAGTTACGGAGAGGCAGAGGACATTCTTCTCCAGTGGGCTGAGCAAGACTGCTTTGCAGCTGATGGCTGGTAAGCCTCTGTCTAGCAGCAGTTGCCTTATCACTCTTGCCCCTGAATTTAGTGCCACTTCACAGCTCATAGGGGTTGGTAGCTATCTTTGTCAAGCAGCAGCAATGGCTCCGGATGCCAATCACCCCATCATGTTGAACCCAAAACACAAGATCACCCAGTTTTTCATTCAGCAGTATAATGATCAACTGCATCATCCTGGCAGCGAGCAAGTATTCGTAGAGATGAGAAGGAGATACTGGGTACTGCGAAGGAGGGAAGCTGTCCGACGGTACCAACACCACTGCACTGAGTGCAAGAAATGGCGTGGTCAGTAAGCTGTGCCACGGATGGTGGACTTACCCCCAGCCCTCCTATGCCTGAATCATCCTGCCTTCTACTCAGCAGGCATTGACTGTTTTGGGCCCTACAGTATAAAGATTAGAAGGAGGTCAGAGAAAAGTTGGGGCATTACGTTTAAGTGCTTACCACCAGGGCTGTGCACTTAGATATCCCCTCCACCATTGACTGTAATGCATTCCTGATGGTCTTGAGGATGTTCATACCCCGCAGAGGCAAGCCCTTCGAGTTCATCTCAGTCCATGGGACAAATTTCAAAGCAGGAGAGCGCAAGCTAAGAGAAACATTCACCTTTAATCCTCCAAATGCCCCACATTTTGGAGGTTGTTGGGAGCGGAAGATAAAGTCACTCAAACAAGCACTCCAAGTAATCATTGGATTACAATCAGTCTCTGATGAAGTCCTAAGGATGCTATTCATAGAGATTGAAGGCATCCTGAACTCAAAGCCTTTAGGGTACACTTCCTCAGGCGTAGCCGGTCCTGACCCGGTCACACCCAATGTCTTGTTGATGGGGCAGCCAGATGCATCCCTTCCGCAAGTGATATACCTGGAATCCAAGCTGCTCAGCCAAGATCAGGAGATAGACGCACAGTCACCTACTCACCAATCACTTCTGGATGACTTTCATCAGGTGCTACATACCCAGTCTCCAAGCTCGGCAGAAGTGGCATTCAGATCCTTCACGCCTACAAGTGGGACAGACTGCTCTGGTAGTTGACCCGCAGCTACCCAGAGTCATGTAGCCCGTCAGAAGGATCACCCATACCATGCCTGGTCAAGACGGGTGCATCAGAGTGGTTGAGGTGAAGGTAGGAGATCGCTCCTATACTCAACCAGTTGCGAGGATCATCAGTCTGCCCAGCATACCTAAGTAACCTGAACGGATAGTTTTCTGTAGCATATTGGCCTTTCAATTAAGAACAGATTTCCCACAGAAATCTGGGGGCGGCTGTAGAAAAGGCCAAACAAACTTGGACTGTTCCCCCTCCCCTACGATTGGACTGTTCCAGCTCCCCTGTGACTGGTTCGATCCACACTGCACATCCAGTTCACTCCGGTACAGTCCAGAGCTCAGAGGCATAGCTGTTCATGAATGGTATGCTGCTAGTTTCAGTATTTTAAGAGCTTTAAGAGTGCATCCATTGACTAAACCACTCATCTTCCTGTAATATCATCATTCATCCAATGTAACAACTAAGAAAATCAGAGATTATATCATAGAATAAAAGTCATGTGAAGAAATTCAGTGATCTGACCATCACTCAATGGTGGATTGCATGATAGAGAATCCTAAGGAATTAAGAATCACACAAACTTTGTTACACTCTGTGTCTACTATGTCCAGTATTATCCACAGTGTCCATAGCTAAAAGTTACACAAACAAGGGTTTGTTTGAGTGTTTGTACCAGTTTAAAGTCATTTTTGTATTGGTATTATGGACAGAAATGAAGGAAGGCATCTGTTTAGAAAAATATGTTTACGTGGACAGCGTTTCAGTTCTTTGACTATAATTACAATCACTGGTAGGAATGTTTCAGTATTGTTTTTGCAACAGGTACCACATTACTACTTTGATGAAGCCTTTTTGAGTTGGCAACAGATGGACGTTTTGTGATACACTAAATGTGGGAGGAGGTGCGGTTTCCTTTAAATGCTCTACTGGCATGCTGTCCCATGTGGTTGTGAATTAAAAAAATGGTGTACAGTTGAGATGTCTGGACCAGAGTCCCATCTTTTCTCTCTTTGATTATCCTGTTTTATTGAAAAGACATCATGCTTTCAAGGTTTCTTTTTCTCATTTCTGTGAGAGCAGCACCAAAAGCCAAAAATACAGAAAAAGAGGGAGGAGGAGGATGATTTGAGGGCAGGAAATGGAAAACATGCAAAAGGGGGGAAAGCAGAGAGAGAAAAGAAGAATAAAAAGCAAGGGAGATTTGGCATGTTTCAAACAAGACAGGAGTAGGAGGAAGAGGGGGAGGAGATGCAAAGAAGAACCTGGAGAAAACTGCCTTTCCTTTGCCCTTCCATCACTTTTTCAACTCTGGATCTCTGCCTTCCTCTCCTCTACCAGAGTGTATCCTTCAGGCTTCTCCGTTCCGATCTCCTCACCAGCCGTTGTATTAGAGGAACCTTTTACTGCTGCCTCGGCCAAATCAGTCACACTCCCTTCTCTCGCTCGCTGCATCTCACACACATTTTCTTCCCTGCGTCTCTGTCTCTTCCTCAGTCTTTTCAAACACTTTTTTCCCCTTTTCTCCAGCTCTCATCTTTTTTTACACTACTTCCTCTCCAATCTTTTCCACATCAGCCCCTGAGTCTTTTTTCTGTGACACGCTTTCGCCTTACAATGTGCCACGACTCTCTGTCCTCAGAACAAGCCTCTATCTCTCAGTTTATCCCTCCTTAACCTCTATTTACTCTTTCAATCCATCCTGGCCTGAAGATATATCCCAGACGATCACTCTCACTTCCATCGTTTGCCTTCCTCCCTCCTCCTCCCTTTCTGATTTCTTCTGCAATTTCCTGCCATTTTGTCCCATTCGTTTTCTCCCTCTCATCCTCCACATCCCTGCCACCCTCGTTTTCACCCCTTCCACCCCGTCTCGTCACCCTCTCTCCACCACTTTCTCTGCCGTTATTCGCTTTTTTTCCTATCAGCAAGTCAGGCCTCAGGTCCCGAAGCCAAATGAGATTTGGAGGCCGGACCCTGTGAGCTCTTCCCCCTCTTTAGATTGGAGTCAGTTACTGTAGGCTGCATGCAGGTATAAACCATTTAGGCTTCCAAGCACCTCTTACCCAGCCACACATCGAAAAGAAAGAGGGAAGATTCACTTTTCCCTTGCCTGCTTTTTAACCTATCTCTTGTTTTACCTGACATGGCTTTCAATATTTCTACACAATGCAAAGACTGGACACATGGGATGCTTGCTCTAAAATTCTACAAAATTTCATACAGAATGTAATATGTAAAATTCAACTCGCTATCATTTTTTAATTCTTAACTAAGTTTTTAGTTTTTGCATAACTTGCACCTTCATGTTGGAGCTAGTTGTCTGTTCAGTTCCACAAAGGCTAGTGATGTGACAACTTTGATATCAATCAATTATACACTATCGTTAAAGAAAGAAAGTTGTGTGAAATCTAGCTTTTTAAACTGTTTCATACATTACGAGAAAGACAGTATTTTTATTTCATTACTTAGGGCTGGATCCACAATTGCTCCCATTACTTATACACAGAATTGTGCAGAACAAGTCCCCCACCTTTTTCACCTATCCATTAATATTCACCTCAGTTTTATTAATATTGCAAAAATCACAGTGATTATCCCCACACACTCACAAATACAGATTAAGGCATTAAAAAGAATATGAACAGGGCAGGAGGTTATTGGACAGAGGAGAGAGGGGAAAGAACAAAGTAGAGGAAGAACGCCAAACGACACCAATGCTGGACAGCACAAGATATGCTGGCAATTTTCCCTTGTTTGCTCAAGTGTTTCTCCATATTCCAGCTACTGGTGGGTTCGTAATAAATATAAAAAACCTTCCTAGTGTGTGTTGTTAATAAGCAGGGACAGAGCTCTCCACATTTATGCTTCTATAAAGTTTCACATCATCAACACAATCCACTGAAGTGTCTGTCAAAATAGGCTCCAATTAATGTAATTCAGGCAGGTCTGAAACATGTTTGATTAATGTCCCACAGTTATAATAATGTTGTGTCACTCAATATACGTACCTGCAGAAATATTGGTATTGATGTTCTGTTAGGTGTTGCAACTGGATATGTGTCCCTGCATGTCCAAATGTGCATCTTCACCCAGATCAGTCAGAACATGAACATTTTTGATATGGTTCCTCTTGAGCTAGAAATTTTGCACAGAGGTAGAAGACCCTTAGATGGTGAATAAACATAATTATATA
>JAPQRQ010000006.1:6628348-6646695 GCA_037367365.1 Apogon talboti
GTGTGCAGTGTAAAGCGCTTTGGGCACCACTACAGTGCATAAAAAAGCGCTATATAAGTGTACTCCATTTACCATTTGAAAAGTCCAAAAAATCTTGACCTATTTACTTTTCTTAACCATTTTCCCATTTCTTTCAAACTCATCATTCTCATTTTAAATTCTAAAGCTGCACTATGGTAGATTCAGAGATGCATGTGTGTTTATGTAAGGTATGTTGTAGTCTGTTCTGTGTTGGAAGTTTATTGATGTTAACTTCATCATTAAGCTAATGGCAATTTCTGTTGCATACATCAACAATGTACTGATTCAGTGCCTCAAATCTATTCTTGTATCACAGCAACAATGTGCAACCCTAACTTTTCTCATTTCCCCTGGTGCATTCTTACCATTTTGTTTAATGCTGGGTATAAATGTGAATAACATGGTAAAAATATGACTATTACTAAGGTTTAATGATTACTGAGTAATTCTTACAGGCCACGTTATGATGACACTTATAATGAAGGTGTAAATCAAGCAAAGTAACCACAGGTCTGCTGCGTTAACTTCACATTTCACACCAACAAATGTTTAAAGTACAAATTATGTCTTCATATTAGACTTTATGGTCTGAGATGAAAATATCCATCCTGCTCATCATGTTGATCATTTGTTTGCATGATCAGTGGGGTCATCGATGTTGCCACTGTAGGACTGCATTCTGTCCTCTCCTTTGGTCATTGACGCCAAATTAGCACTTTTGTTGCTAGATTTAATAACTTTTCAGACTACCCTTGCATCAAATTTAGCTACTTTTAATATTTGTTTGGAAACTCTTTGCAACTTTTGAAAAGTGACTCGAACGCTAAAACACACACAAGACATTTTTCCCTCTAAATGACACGAAATGATTTTCTTTGTCACTGTCATAAAAACACATGGTCAGTGTTTCCAACTCAATCACTTTGTTGGAATATTTAAGGATTTTTCAGACCCCTCTAGCAAGTCATTGGAGACTTTTGGAAACTCTGACGTGGCAGTACATATTAGCCTTTGTCTAAAACAAACCACTGCACTGAATATAAACCACTCACTTTTCCACTGACAGTTTTGTCTCTTTTTGGTCCATTTACATTGTTATTGTAGATTGAAAATTAAAAATCTTGTGGTCAAAAGTGTTTTTGTGTGACTTGTAGACTCCTAAGTGTACTGTAAGGTTAAAAATCAAACCAAACTGAAGAAAATGAAGCTAAGAATTAAACAAACAAATTAATTTTATATTAGAATATTAAATATTCTAAGTAACTCCACCAGAATGTCTCTTTTGGGTCACTTTAGCCCAGATTAAGGAGGAGGGTTGGAATTGTGACATTAAAAAGTATAAAGTATAGTTCATTTGTAGTTCTTAACATATTTAGGCTGAATTTATACTAATTTTTTGTCTGTCCCACAATGTTATTCCTCTCTCCTATATCGTTCATTACAATTACATGCACATTTCCAATTATGCAAAATAGGTGATGACGTCATTAACAACTTCTAGCAACTTATAGTACAGACAATAGCTGCTTTGCTTACTGAGGAGTTGGAAACACTGCATTTGGTAAACAATGGTCCTGTGAATTCAATGCTAAAGGAAGTACTAAATGGAGCATGGAAGTTCCTTTCTTTTGCTGATATTGAGATACTTTGGGGTCATTTCAGTCAATAAGGAACCGCTTTAAGTAAGAAAGAAAATAACATCAAAATATTGACATAAACAGTACTGTCTCATCCTTTTTTAAAAAAAAAAAAAATACCTCAATATGTCACACAGGCCAGGAAAAATGCACACCATACACTAAAACAAATATAACAAGGTAATTCAAATGTATACTTTAGGTCATGCAGATGTCATGCAGTTAGATAAAAAATGTTATTTGCTTTAGGTTCAGGTGTGTATACTTTTAGGTGAGTGACGTTGTGGTCTCTAACAATTTAATGCTGGAACGTTCGTCCCTCTTAATCCTCTTAATAGAGGTGGCCTGTCTTCAGCTGCCACCTACACTCAACAGCTTGTTCAGAGAAAGCACACATTCTCCTCCTGTGTGCATGGCAACAGAGCAGGATATCACCTGGATAAAGCTGAAATAATTACTTTCCCCTTCACCTGAACAAATGTGTGGTCGTCATGGCCTCATTTTGCCCATGATTTTGTTTGATGAATGCTCCACAGCACGTCCTCTCGTCATCATCGTTCCTTTACATGGTTAATTAAAGCAGCTTCATGTGGGTGATGTTGCTGATAGTGTTGCTAAGGAAACCACAGGTGGGTTTTTTTTGTTGTTGTTTTTTTCTGTTTTGTTTTTTTCAACCAGGTTATTAGGAATTCAAGAATCAAGACAATGGAGAACCAATTAGGAGGGGGTGCAGCTTAGTATGCAGCTGTCATTCAGGAGAAGAGTACATGATGAACATTGTCTCCATGCATCTGATGTCCTGTCTAGACATATACACATACACTAACATTTCCCACCCACAGCCAGTCCATCGCAGCGAGGCACATCTACGTATGCAAGTGAAATGACAGGGATGACATAAATGTATGTCGCATCAAATATTGCCAGTTTGCAATACATTCCTGTAACAATGAAATACATTTATTCTCCTAAAACATCATTTCATTCTCCATTTTTAGTGTGCATACTCAGAGTGTATATCCACTCTTGTAGCTATAAAATATGTCAGAACACAAAAAATCAATACACCTTGGCCAACACAATATTTATAGTGGGGTTTTTTTAAATTTATTTTTTATTAACATTTAAGGATTTTAATCACAAGAAGAATTCAGAAATTACTCAAGACTTAGTAGGATGGCGGCTCATTTGCAAGAATTTCTCACTAACAAGCTCAAGATTTCAAGTTTCAAAGGCTTTCCACATAGTTCTCAAGACAGCCTGTCAAGATGAGTGACAAGTTCTGGAGTATGAGCCACTGAAGAATGAGGGTGGTGGTAACTATACATCTTTAAAGGGTCAGGTCAACCAATTTAGAACAGAGCTTCTACTGTATTCCTTATGGCACCCAGACCTGCAGCTAGCTTTGATTTTACACAGATTCAGCACAGCACTGTCATTTTTGACAAACCTAACATGTATCTATCAGTGTCCTTCCTGGGTGCTCTGGGCTCACAGTCTGTAAGGACACAGTGATTTATGGGGGAAAAAAAGAGTTCCGTTCAATTCACTTCTTACCTGGATTTTTTTTTTTTTTACTTTAGTTTTAAATATACAATGTTGTGCTACTTATACGTCTGTACTTTCTGTGATACTATGCACGAAAACAAGGAGTAATTCTTTTTATGCTACTGGGTACTGCTACAAGTTTAGTACATCAATAGTAAAAGGTTTCTAGTGGTACTTTACTAAGTACCTATAATGGAGACCAGGGGTTCTATTATATGGTAACGTGCACATGATTATTAAGAGAATAACTAAGTTAAATGAATGAGGGTACCTAGGGAGTGTAGTATTCTTTATTTCATGATACAAACATTTCTGAGTATTTTTGTTTGGTGATAGAAGCAGAGGGAGACTGGTCATCTTACTTTTGTACTGTATATGAGCAACAAGAGCCATTTATGACACTTTTCATACTACATTTTGGGAATAATACTTTTTTATGTACATACTTTTACTTATCTAAGGTCATGAATGCAATCTTTGTAGTGGAGAATTTTGTTATTATCACAGTTAGTACAACTTACTTTTCAGTTTGTGTTTAATCTTCAATGCTTTGGGGTGCTTTTGATTTCAAGGCTTATGTCACATCTGGGAAAGGATTACATTAGCAGAGCAGCTTTAGTTTCCTGTCTGTGTCAGACACAATATGGTTTGGAATTCAGGTTTTGGAAGCATTCAGGGTCCAACAGCCCAATGGAAAGCACATAAAACAGACAAAAATGGGTTTGAGCATTAATAGTATGCAGGGGTTCACAGTTCCAGACCTAAAGCCACCATAAGGCTGTGCAGACAGTTGTACTGATTAAAGTAGGAGCACATGCGTTCTGTTGTACCTGCATCTGCAGCGGTTTCAGTGCAGTTAAAGTATTAGGAAGGAGACCACAGACACACAGAGACAGTTTAACTTTACTTGCTCTTTGTTTGATGGCTGATAGGCATGATAGAATATGCACTGCTCCCTCCAGTCATCACATGCTGTCTTTCACAACATATTTATTGTCAATGTTAACAATAAACTTCCAGGACCAAGACACTGAAAAAAAAAAAAAACCTGAAGCATTGTGGATGATATTGATTTGTGTTTTGTTCAGAAAAGCCTACAATAAATAAATAAATAAATAAATACAACTGTGCACTATTTTTCTTGGGTCGAATGAAGATGGCATTGTGTGTTCTCAGACCTTTAAGCAGACCTTGAATCAAAAGTAATGATTGCTTCACTAGTAGAGTGTTCTGTGTTCCAATTGGTCAACATCACAGAAGTAGCATAACCTAACATTGACGGACAAAGAAATTTTAGTGCTTCTGTTAGAGGCATTATGGATACAGAATCAGATGACAACCACTATGACACCCTACATATGGTGAAATATAATCGCTATTCCTGACATGACCCAGTGTTTGATGTAACAGGCTATAATGAGTGTGATTTAATGTATTCTGAAGCTGAAGTAATGGAACTGATCCTGGCAGACAGAAATATTGCATGTCAAAGCTTCAAGTTGCTTGAGGCGAGAAGGTCTGGCTCTTTCTGCTCCCCCTGTTGTTACTGGGACCCTGAAATGGATCACACGGTTTGGAGAATGGATGAATGGATGGATAGAAAGCCTAGATTAATTATAGGTTGGCTTGGATTGGTTTGAGTTAAAGGTAAATCCAGAGATTAGTGAAAGTCCTTCCAAAGACTTTAAGGCAAGCATGTAATCAATAAAACACTGCTCGATAATTTGAATTCTGCAAAGTGCATAGTATACATATGTGTGTTCAGGCCTGTGGTATCTGCTCTAATTGCAACTCTGGCAGAGTGTGAAACAAGCAGCCAGCCGAGCAGTCAGCCAGTCAGCCAGTCAGCAGGGGGAGCACTGCCTCTCAGACACTGATTTATTGGACAATTTCACAGCAGTGTCCGCAGTAATGGGACAGGATAAATGGCTGACCCCTCAGTGACTGAGCTGACTCCTGGGGAAGAGCAGAACCCACTCCACTGTGCATGCGCATGTGTGTGTAGGTGTGTGTGTTTATCAGCGGTATGTGGTTGGTACGTGTCAATTTTTCATCTTTTGTGGAGAGTCTTTTCTATTTCCCTCTTCTGTCTCTCTGTGTGTGTTAGTGTGTAGTCTCATCTCTTTGTGTGTTTCTGCAACCTAGAGTCCATACCATCCTCCCCCATTTGTACACTACCTCACCCCACACCACTTGCCAACACACGCACTAATTTCATATCTCTTCTTCATCTCTCTTCCACCACCCTATTATGACTAATTTACTCTTGGCCTGTGTCATCCTTTAGCTCTGTCTCTGTCCTCTTGCCCTCTGAATTTGTGTGTTTTCTTCTTTTTCTTTTCCCGCACACAACCCTCTATGTATGATTACTTCTTCCCCTCTCTTCTTTATCTTTTTCATCTCTCCTCTCTGTATGTTGTTTTTGCCCATAGCCCTGCTTTCCCTAAAGGATCTCTGTGCTTGTGTGTGTTTCTGTTTTCATTCTCTCTGCGTACATGCCAGCGAGCCCACATTTTATATACAGTATTTTGCCTTCAGGGATGTGAGTGAGTGTGCTTGGATATGCAGGGTCACATTCACACCAAAGCAGCAGTCAAACTGAAAACTTTCATAGGCTCCAGCATTATTTGGAATATGTGGCAAAAAATAACTGGTTAACGATTTACTGAAACATGACTAGTGCCACTGATACTGAAGGCTGGCTGGTGCTCGGAGGGTCTATGTCTTGTATCAAAAAAAAAAAAAAAAGGTCTTGATTTTTATGTGCCTTCATTAGATATGACAAAGTAGAATCAAAAGTCTTGAGTTGAACCGAGGACTTTCCAGCTCAAAACCTAATTGGACGTGCATTTGTGTTTATTTCTGACTGCTGCTCAGGCCCTGTCTCATCACTGCCAGTGTTTTTCTATTAAACAGACAAAACTATCTCTAAAATTGCCTGGCCTTTGTCATGTGTATGCCTTTTTCATTTGTAAAGTTTATCTCATATATAAGAATGAAGTCATACAGCATTTGATGGTGTGTGATTCTAAAGCACTCTCTTTATCTGCTCCTTACAAAAGTTGTCTTCACTCTTGGAAGTTATTGAGCTCAGTTAAAACAATTACTCACAGTTTTTGGCTTGCTGTGAGTGCTCTGATGGAATAAAGGTGAATGTTTCCATTACACAGTGGTATGGATATCATTTTCCTTCCTTCTGCTAACACTGGGTTATTGCTTTCAAAGTCTCCCTTGCTACATGAAAAAACAACGTCCAAGGTGGATCAGACCTAAAAATGGGACATTTTGAAAGCATACACACCCATTTATGTACTATTGTCTTTTGCATGGATTTTGTCATTTTAATATCTTCCTCAGGTGCACATGTTCCACCTAAACTTTTTTTTCCAGCCCTGGCATTCAAACAGCCAAGAAAACTTTGATCTTTATTCCAGAACGATAATAAATATAGCATGCCAGCCCTAAACTTACAGTTCACTTAATTACCTTTACATTACTACTACCAGGTAATAAAGTTGCTAGTGAGTGTATATGTTGCTGCTGTAGATCATCTGCTTTAAGGTTTGACATGTTGTGTGTTCAGAGATGCTCTTCTCCAGACCTCGGTTGTAACCAATGGCTATTTGAGTTCCTGTTGCTTCTCTATCAGCTAAAACCAGTCTGGAGGTTCTCCTCTGACCTCTGGCAACGAGAAGGCATTTTCTCCCAGAGAACTGCTGCTTTTTGGATGTTTTCTCTTTGTCAGACCAGGCTGTGAACGAAAATCCCACTAGATCAGCATTTTGTGTGGTACCGACAAGCCTGTTAGAGATCTGTGTTATCACGCAGTTACCTAATTTAGTGCCTCAATGTATGTACAGCACTTTACACAGTGTTAAGAGATCTGTCTAGCAATGTAACGCTGTTGTATCCTCACACAACCAGATTTGGGACCAAGAACATGGGATTTTATGCATGTTCGCCATTAAATTAAATATCAAAGCTAAGTGCTGCAGGCGGCGTGGCCATCTGACTCATTACTCTCACGCAGCTTTAAAAAAAAAACCCTAGCTTCCTTGTCATATTCACACTACCGTTGATTCCTGATCCTAGATACATCAAATGACCTTCTCCCACTGCTTAACAGGTTTGGGCTGGTATATAGATTTAGGTTTCTAATTAGCCCACAGATTTGACCAACCAAATATTTCACATAATTGTAACTTTTTGTGGATATAAGTAACTGAAAACTGTGTGTGTAAATAACTTTGTATATGCTTTACCTTCTGTTAGCTGTGACTGTTTTCCTAAAATCTGTTAGTGTTTTCTGTTCTATTAAAATCTGTGTTTGCTGCTTTAAAGCTGACATACACTTTAAATGTGTTCTAACTTCTCCTTTGTCCCTTATTTTACCTTTGTCCCTTTTCTCCCTCTATCTCTGTTGGATTGGACCACCTCTGCTTCGCTGAGGAGATAATGGAGCAAGCCACTTTTCTAAACCACAGCAAGGAAAGCACACAGGTTGGTGCACACACACTCAGTGTAATGTTTCCATGTGTTCCATGTGGGATATTAAATTGACTTACATTAATTTCCTAGAAACTTACCAAGACCACAACATATTTAGACCTAACCCTGACTATAACAAGCTCACCTCAGATTTTAAAGATATACACTATGTGAACATGAATTTTGTAAAAATAAATAGCCTTAAATAGTATATAAATAATAGGTAAGTCCAATAAAAAAACAATCAAAATACACCTGAGTGTAGTCCTAAAATGTGTGAGTAAAAAGAAATGTTTTAGGTGTACCTTTAGAACATGACATTCTTGCGGTGTTCCTAGTGTAGTGTACATTTTCTAGCAGCTTGCAGTATAAAAAATAAAAGCACTTTCATCTGTGTTCGTGGAGATCTGTAGACTTACCAGTAACTGTCTGTTATCTGCATAATTTTCATACGACATGTTTGTCAATAAGTTGGGCTATAAGCTACATGTATAAATTAAATAATGGGACCTAAAACTGACCCCTGGGGGACACACATGAAATAACATTGCAGAGAAACATTTGAAGAAAACCATGTCCTTTGACATATGATACAAACCACTTCAGCTGAAAATTTTAGTTGCATCCCTTTCCCTGTGTCTTCAGTGGTTTACATTTTCTGTATACGTATATCTATATGCATACCAGCATCTCTGCATTGCAAGAGGTTTGAATGTACAGAATGGACTTTTTAATTCTGTCACCTTTGGACACTTTGGTAACAGACATGTTATTACCACATCGCCACGGTAACACATTTTATTGATCACCAGGGCACATCTGAAGAGTGTCAACCTGGAACAGGATCAGGACTTTAGATTTAGTCATCAGCACAGCTTTTAAAGGATTATTCATAGCACATCAGTATGTTTATATCATAAAACAAGTGGTGCCAGGCACAACAAACCCCACCCCTCACATGTATTTCACCCATTTTAAGAAAATGGGAAGATTTTAAAAATTCATTAAACATTAGAACTTCTACCTACTTTTCCCAAAATGTAATCACAACGATTCTGGGTCGCTGGTAGTGTATAAACCCAATTTGGTATGAATTCAACCAATACTTTTGCTGCTAAGGTGTTAACAAACAAAGAAACACACAACCAACGTCAGCAAGAACATCTTGTTGACATTCTACTACACATTCATTGACAGTGTTTTAGCTTTCTCCATGTGCTGCTGGTATCACTCCATCAACCTACAGGACAGGAACTGTATGCACAACATTGTAAAGGTGTGTTCTAAGATTATTGGACTTCCTGCTCATCACCTGAGCACTGTGTACGAGCAGCAGGAAAGTGGCCTGGCTCGTCGCATTCTCAGTGACTCAACACACGCTCTGTTTCCAGCGTTTGAGCGGCTGCCATCTGGTCGCACATTCCGCTGTCCGGCCTGTAAGACCCAGAGAAGGAGAGAGACCTTTGTTCCCAATGCTATTCTCCTCCTGAACTCTTAAGGAGTTACAATAACTTTAAAATTCCAGCTTTGTGCAATATTGTGTCATGTGCAATAACACAATCTCCTTGCAATATTACAAAGACTTCAGATTTGCTGCTCATTCTGCTCTTTTTCAATTGTTGCTTTAAATATATTTGCTTTTAAATTGCTTGCTTTAATTTGATCTATTCTACACATTATTTACTGCTGTACATAATCTGCTATTTTATGTTTTTATATTTATCATATATATTACTATACATCTTGCCACTGATATGGTCACTTATGCCTTATTACCTCCACAGCAACTTATACTGTTACTGACAACAGGTCTGCCATTGCACACAAATCTGCTGCTTTTGCCCACCCACCTTTGTGTATTTTTTTTCCTCTTGTTCTTCTAATGTGCCGCTCTTCGCCCTCTTAATGGCCCCTCGGGGATAAATGAATTTTTTTCTGACTCTGATTCTGAACAAACAAACAAAGAAACAAACTAAACCAAAACCAATACCCCTTGCCTCCCATTCGGGGGGCAGGGTAATAATTATTAGCAGGTATTGCTCTGTGAAGCTATAGTGTAATTGGTTTGCTCAGAGAGACATTTGGACAATATTGGGTCCTCATTCCTCTCTCTCTCTCTCTCTCTCTCTCTCTCTCTCTCTCGTTCTGTTTAGTTTAATAAATGAAGTAGAACAGAATTGCAGGTCTGAGTGAGCTCAGATAACACAGGATAACTTAGCCCAGGCCGTTTCCTGGTTTCAGTACATTTGATATATTTTAAATCACAGGTGACCATCATATGAAGTTCATCTGCCTTAGGTGAGGTATTCTAGCACAGAAGCAGCACATAAGGGATTTGGATTGTTGTGTTCATTGTTCACACAATAATCAACTGTTTGCAAGTCTGTGCAGTGCTTTTGATCATAACAATCAGTTTCTTTCTGCCTGCAGCTGTATGAAACATATCTTTCCTCTGTCTTTTGATGCAGATGGTTTCAAATCAAGTTCACAGATGGACTGAGAAAAGTTTCCAACAAACATCAATATTAGGCCCCCTGCTACTTTTTCTAAAGTCAAGTTATATTTATTTTGCAGCTCATCATATAAATTTTATGCTGACAATTTCTACTTTCACCCTTCTGCTACTAAAAAAACAGACCTCTTAAAAGGTTATTTGTCTAAACAATACAGTGCGGAAAAATGCTTAGGCTTTTTGTCATTTAGAAGATTGTCATGTACAGAGTGAACACATTGGTAAGCTAGACGAAAGGTGCAGAAAACAGAAATAAACATGACAATGTTTGGAGCTAAATGCTAGTGTTGAGACTGCTAACATGTTCACTGTGATTATTAATAACACTTATTGTATCCCTAATATTTGTCATCCCAGTAGAAAAAGGTACCAATACATATAAAAGCCTACTTTTTTTAGTATGATATTAATTGAAAATGTTGCAAAGTCCTGACTACGTGTGCAGGTTTTTACAGTACAGCCATGGACAACAGGTTTGGTTGTGATAGATATGAATTCTTTGATTAAATGGGATTCACTTGTCAACAACAGTCTTTGCAACCCATATATAATGCTTCTAATTGTTCTTCAATACACCTCAGGAACATGTGGAATAAAAAAGAAAGAAAGAAAAACTTAGGCATTCTGAAACCTTTGAGCTGTGACTGTTTATGGAAGCCTTAACTGCCATCACAGCTGAAACCCAAAAAATGGCAATCAGTCAGCACCACAGACTATACCCAGAATACAAAAGGCACCACTCTGACATGACAAATAAACTGCAGCACATTTTGTGGAAAAGTATTGAATCTTCCAGCTGTGCTCTGGAAACACAATGATGACAGACAGATGGACTGACACGCTGACCATGATCTCCCCCAGCCTTATACTGTATGCCAGGAGGGCAAAAATAGAAACGGCTTGGGCTGAATTTTGTAAAACTTATGATTTGCACATATGCTTCCAAATACGTTTTACAGTTTATCTTTAGTCACAAATGAAAGTGAAATGTTCAGACTGTTGATCCTTGTGTAGGTATAAGCTGACATTTACTATTTATCAACCAACCAACTTTGAGCAAACATTTGGAAATACACATTGGCCTGTTCCTACCACACACAACTATCACTGGCTGATTCGAATATTTGGTAATGGAAGGCACATACACACACAAACAGGCTTAGCGTCAGAGATATGCACTTTTTTTTTATAGATACTGTAAATGTACTGCCAGACTCAACACACACATGTGTGCAGTTGGACTTTGCCAGAGCTCTGGGAGCTGATAGCTGCCTATCTGTTGTGTTGAGTAGAAGGGCCTGCAGTCCCGTCTATCCCCAAGTGAGCAGAAAGGATAAACACAATTCTGGATAAACCCCTCTCTCATGCTGTCTGGCCCTTTCAGATTCACATACATAGACATGCAAGGGCAGCAGCAGCTTTATCTGTATTTTCGTTCTATCAAAAACACACACACAGTCGGTCTCACTTGCATTCTGTTTCTCTAACACACTGCTACGCTCCCTCCTGCCCTCCCTTCATATACACTTTTCCGCTTTTGACCCCGCTTATTTCATTTCTGTATCTCCACCCCTCGTTCATTCGTACAACTCCCCTGCCTTCCTGTTCTCTCACAGCCTCTTCATTCCTTTCCCCTCCCACCCTTTCCCTCGTCTATGCTCTAACACTGGCTACTTAAAGGTGCTTTCCTGCCTCACAGCCTCTCTCTCCCCTTCCCTTTCCTCACTCATCCCTCTTCTCATTCATTCTGCATTCCTCTTCCTTTCCTCTCCCCCTCCTGTCTTTTATCAAAGTCTCAGACACCCTGAGGTGCAGTCGAGGTCTTAGTTCCTCTGTTATAGAGGGTTTTTCACACCTAGTTAGTTTAGAGTAGTTAGAGACCCGGGGCAGTGTCAGCCTTAGTTCAGTGAGAGAAACAAAGTTCGACTGATACACCAATATTTTGTTATTCCCCTTTGATATGACTTGTCGGGTCGACGTAGAGTAAATTACTTTTGCAGTTTTATTTTTCAATCTAGCATTTGGTTTCAATAAAAAAATTAATAAAATCCAGAAAATGCTAGAAGGTAAACAGAAAGTCAGCTTTTAACAACAAATCCTCAACATGCCTATACTGAATAGGCTGATTTACAGTCACCTCCAAAATAACATGCACAGAATTTGCTGACATGAAATATTGCTAATAATCTTTAATAAATACTACAAAAACAATATATTTAAGGTGTGACAAAGCCATGGGTAAGGTTTGGTGTTAGTTTTAACCCTTAGACGCATAAGTGGGTCAAAAATGAAATGGTCAAGTTGTTTTCTTGCAATATCTTTGTAATGCAAAGTTGTTATTATTTCATATTCCAAGTATTCCTCAAAAACCTGTTA
Source organism: Apogon talboti (assembly GCA_037367365.1). NCBI lineage: Eukaryota > Metazoa > Chordata > Actinopteri > Kurtiformes > Apogonidae > Apogon > Apogon talboti. The sequence goes on from JAPQRQ010000006.1 coordinate 6,640,931, forward strand.
TTGATATCATTCCGTTTAAATTTTTAACTTACCTTTTATAGATTTTCTGAAATTGTAGTTTTTGTGATATTTCCCCAAGCTTCCATAGTTGTGTCAAAAATGACCTGCATTCATTTTCAATGGAATTTCAACCTTTGATTTTTTCTACATTCATTCTACAGCAAAGCCAAGGACTCACTCACTCACTCACTCACTCACTCACTCATTTGTTCAAGATTGCCACAAATGTTAAAAAATAAAAAATATTTCAAACATGAAATCATTCTTTTGTGGACTAAAATATAACACAAATGATTATTTTTAACATGACGAAATGACAAAAGTGGCATAAAAACACATTGATTTTAACATGGGTCATTTTTGACCCACTCATGGAAGAGTGTAGTGTCCAGACACTCATGCATCTAAGGATTAACAAACAACTTGGAAAGGACAAACACTCATGAAAACACCTAAAACAAGAAAGTTACATGACGATTGTGGTTATAGTAAACGTGGGCTTATGGTTAGGTTTAGTAACAGAGCCAACTTGGTAAAGTTAGAAAACAGGATCAAGAGAGGGCTGTGTCCACAAAATGTGTTGTTCCACCATATCCGCTTCCTTCTAAGGATTGTCCCTAGTTATTGTGATCTGACCTCAGTCACTTTGTGTCTGTACAAACTTATTCAAACATTCAAAAGAACATGAGGGTAAGAGGTCACCAAAAGACCATAAGAGGAATGTAAACATGCATATGGAACATTTAATCCCCTTCACAGATCAACCCATACTCATACTCAGCAAGGTTTGATTACAGTATCAAACAGTACAGTAAACCACAGACAGTTGAGCACTGTCTGTGGTTTTATGGTGTTGGATATTAAATAAAACATGAAGAAAATTTGCAAGCGTTCTCCACAACAAGCCATTTAAAGAGCCCATCTCATGAAGGAGGTGGAAGGATGAACCTCCACAGAGACGCAGATGTGTACTGGAGAAGATCGATGCATCGATAACATTAACATCACTATCACCTTTGTGATAATTCATATCATACTTACATCTAAATTTCAGACAATTTGTAAAAGAAGAAGAAGAAAAAAAAAACTATTGCAGGCTCCAGAGTTAGATTGAGCTGATAAGTGCATGTCCAAATCCTCAAGATAAAGATGATAAAACAATAAAAGAATTTGACAAAACCAGCTGTGTACGCCCATTTATTATGTTTGGCCTATGTTTACATTAATGAACAATAACATGTAAAGTAAATGTACATTACTGTTGATGCTCAGTTCGTTTCATTCACTTCAAACAGTGATGCCTGTGTTTGTAGAAATACATATGAAATCATTTATACCATTTAGTATTTGTCATATCATTCAGTACATGTTTTGTTGCTTCTGTTATTTGTTAGCACTCTGATTTTATAATGTTTATCACTGGTTCACCATTTAGAGAGCAACTCCTGTTAATCACAATTTCAAAGGCAGCTACCGTACACAAATGAGCCATTTTAAGTTGAAAACCGAAAATGACACCAAGTCTATTGACATCTCTGACAGCCTTAAAAAGAAAATTAATGGGAAATATAATGAGCTTCACTGAGTTGGTATTTACTTCAGGGTGTTGTTTGATATTTAGAAGTGTTTTTTTCTGGTTACTGTGAAATCACAGCTTTATTTTCTAAAATGCACATAGCACAAATTCAGTACCAGTAAAGTACCAGGACCAGTAAACACGCATGTATCTGTGAGTTATGTGGGGTGTATCTGCCTTCAGGCTTGCATGGGTGCACACATGTCCACATTAAGAATGTGCATTTCCATCAGTAGAGCCGATGTGATATGCATCTTTGATGCACTGGTAACAGTCCAATGTAAAACAGCTACCAGATCCATATGCAAAGATGTAAATGATGAAATAATGCATCTCAGTTTCATCCCAAATTGTATATGATGAATACTATTTTCAGATGTGGAACTCACATCTTGAGCTTTTATGGTGATGCATTGATGCAAATGAGTGAATCTTACCATCTCTATTGTGCATGGACTAATCTGACTAAAATCCTCTTAATAAAATATACAAAGGTATCGTTTAAAATGCAAATTAAAGTCATATTATTGGCAGAGCACAAAACTTTAGTTGATTATATTTCTGGATGGAGGAAGTCTGCTGCAAACTATCTGGCATTAATATTATATAATTTAAGCAGAATATCAGATTATTTTACATTTCGCTATTAATTCTGTCAGTCTAGTTTGTCACATGATTTTCTACCTACAGTACCTCTCCATCCAGCTGATCACTCTGAGGACACAGATTCACTGGACAGCTTTCAAAAAACTCAATGCCAGAACGGCTGATGTTCACAGGTTCATTTAGCCACAGGTTCTTTACAACTACTTGTATATACTGTAGCTTTTAGAATTAGTTTTACAATTTTATTATAACACCATCATTGCATCCTGCGCTTGTGCCACCCAAAATAAATGAAGAAAGAAATACAAACCATCCCATCAACCCAGGGTTTTCTACCTTTTCCTGAAAGACAGTGGCTTGTCTCCAGTGCTTGCTTCTCAACAATATGCCCTTGCATTTCAATTGTTAGACATGTCATCCTTCTTCTCCAAGTTTTTTTCTTCCTATACCAATATATTCAGATTTCAACAATTATTTGCATTAGCTGTGACCCAATTTCCAACAGCTTTATCTTTGACAACAGATCAGTTTGTGAGCCAAAGAGGTAGAGCAAACATGATGATGCACAACACCAGCTGTCCTGTCAGAAGCACCTGTACACAGCCAAATTTCTGTATTCACTGATAAATGACTGCTTTTTCTCTGGTTCAAAGAAAACCAAATGTTATATTAAAGCTGCATAATTTCCAGAATCCTTGAACTTCTTTGGCCCAGAGAAACTAGGACTTAACATGCTCCCACTTAATGACTTCAGCACTAAATCATGGACTGCAGCTGCTACTGCTCATGATCACATACACATGTATGTATCTGAGTAGAAACACAGGTCTTAATACCATACTTTAAATAGAGACCAATAAAGACACCTTCAAGCTTTTATGAGCTTTACATATGGACCATGCTTCTGCTCTGGTGTATGACGGTTTGTGTGTGTGTAATGATTTTTCCAGATGTTTTATGGTTTCCTTTACAATGGACTTTAATGAGACTCAGCAGTGCAGGGGAGCAGCAGCAGGGTATACAATACCTCAAATGTTAACATCACTTCTGATATTCCCATTATGCTGGTCATACATATTCACACCCACACTTGAGTGCAATAACACATGTGAGTCTTCACATGCTACACACATGCATACCTATACTCATACAACCCAAAATGTCTCCCACTGGGCCAGAGTTGACGGACTGACTTTCCCAGATACCTTCATACTGATCTGGTTTCACAAAAACACACACAGTCACACAAACAGAAAGCACAGCAGTGAGCCATGATCTCTCACTGCAGACTGATCTCTTCTTCGCTTGCTTTTTGATCTCTGGCACCACTGATGGGTCTGGAGAAGCAGGTCTAGACCATAACACTCACCATATGTCTCTTGGAAACCGGCAGGAACAAAACAAAGTCATCAACAGGCTGCCAGCAGTGAGCAGACCAAACACTTTCATTCTCAAATGACCTCAAATCCATTCTAGCTGGGGTTGCATTGACACAACGGTTTTTAAATAGTTCCAGCTCCGGACATGAATGAGAAATTTATTCTTGCAATGAAGGCCAAGCACATAGAAACACATTACTGAGGCCTGTGAAAAGTTTGGCTGCTACCACTCATTCATGAAGCCCCAGAGTCACATCACTCAGTTTTCTCAAGCTGGTCTAAAATCTGATGGATATAATCCTGTTGTTTTTTGTTTTGTTTTTTTTTAAAAAATACTTTATAGTCAATAGTATACCATAAACTCACACTCAGCCCTCACACATATCTGCTTACTTTTGACAGACAGCACTGTTTACCCAGAAGTTAAGTTTTCAATTGCACCATATTGGAAGGGAAAATTTAAACACATTTCAACAAAATATTGTGGTGGAATTTACAACAAGATTTTAATTTTCTCTTCAAATGTGCATCAGTCCTAAATGTTGGCTACTCTTGTCTACTCCTTTATTACTAGGAGACACTATCAGAATGAGCCCTAAAAAACTATTCTTCACCATATTGTACCGTACAGAACTATTAACTTCTAGGAGATCCATCAGAGTTTAATTCCATACAACTCAATCTTTGACAGGTTCTTTGATTTACTGTCTACATTCACATGTTTTTTCCTGTGTTGGCAGTACTGGTTTAAATGTCCACCCCTGTCTCCAATATGCCTGCTGCTGTTTCCAGAAATAAAATGAGAAACCTTTGTTTAGTTAGTTTTTGGTTCAAAAAGTTCTTGTATCAGTAAAAAATTCATAGACTGTAAAACCAATCTATAGAGCCACACATTGCAGCATTATTGTGATTTTCATGGTTATGTGACTGCAACTACTCCATAGTTTAACCTTAACCAACACGGAAGGTCTTGAACACATAGAAACACATTACTGATGCTGAAGTATTTTGGGCTTTGCATTGTTTTATCCAACTCATAGAGGTTTTGTTGTGTTTTATCTCTTAAGACATTGCAATTTTGACATGTTATTGGTAATAAGTTGCTGAACTGAAGCATTTCAGCCTCAAAATAGGGAACATACTGATTATCCATCCATCCATCTTCATCCACTTATCTGGGTCTGGGTCGCGGGGGCATAAGCCTGAGCAAAGAGGCCCAGACTCTCCCTGGTCACCTCCTCTAGTTCCTCTGGAGGGATTCCAAGGCATTCCCAGGCCAGCCAAGAGATGTAATCCCTCCAGCATGTCCTGGGTTTGCCCCAGGGTCTCCTTCCGGTTGGACATGCCCAGAACACCTCACCAGGGAGGCGTCAGGGAGGCATCCTAACCAGATGTCTGTACCACCTCAGCTGGCTTCTCTCTATGTGGAGGAGCAACGGCTGTACTCTGAGCCCCTCCCAGACGGCCAAGCTTCTCACCCTGTCTCTAAGGGAGAAGCCACCCTGTGAAGAAAACTCATTTCCGCCACTTGTATCTGTGACGTTGTCCTTTCAGTCACTACTCACAGCTCATGACCGTCGGTGAGTGCAGAAACGTAGATTGACCAGTAAATCGCGAGCTTTGTCTTTTGGCTCAGCTCCTTCTTCATCACAACAGACCGGTACAGCCTTTGCAATACTGCCGATGTTGCCCTGGTCCACCTGTTGATCTCTCGTTCCATCCTTCCCTCACTCGTGAACATGACCCCGAGATACTTAAACTCCTCCACCTGGGGTAGCAACTATTCTCCAACCTCGACAGGGCACTCCATCCTTTTCTGACTGAGGACCATGGCCTTGGACTTGGAGGTTCTGATCTTCATCTCAGCTACTTCACACTCAGCTGCGAACTGTCGCAGTGTAAGCTGGAGGTCACAGTTTGATGGAGCCAACAAGATCACATCATCTACAAGAACCAGAGATACGACCCTGAGGCCCCCAGACCACCCCCACCCCCACCCCCACCTGGCTGCACCTACAAATTCTGTCCACACCGGGAACGAATCCAACTTACTACCGGCAATGTCGACCAAGTTCTGGCTTCAGTCATACAGGGACCTAATGGCCCGTAGCAGCAGGCCACGGACCCCATATTCCAGCAGTACCCTCCACAAGATATCCTGGGGAACATGTTTGAATGCCTTCTCCAGATCCACAAAACACATG
>JAPQRQ010000006.1:6646705-6660819 GCA_037367365.1 Apogon talboti
AGTGAATCTCAGGTAAGAGATCAGAGTAAGGATTCATTCAGCCGTCTCTCTCTAGCCATGCCTTCTCCAGATCCACAAAACACATGTGGTTTGGGTGAGGAAACTCTCATGAACCTCTAGGAGCCTGCAGAGGGTAAAGAGCTGGGCCAGTGTTCCACGACTGGTTGGACTCTCCTCTCCACTACCCTGGCATAGGCCTTCGCAGGGAGGCTGAGGCGTCTGATCCCCCTATAGTTGGGACACACCTTCCGATTCCCCTTCTTGAAGAGGGGAACCACCACCCCAGTCTTCCAGTCCAGAGGTACTGTCCCTGTCCTCCAAGTGATGCTGAAGAGGCATGTCAGTCAAGACAGCCCCACAACTTCCAGAGCTTTAAGGAACTCAGGATGGATTTCATCCACCCCCATAGCTCGGCCACCACAGAGTTGTCCAACTACCTTGGATACCTCCACCCGGGTGATGGGTGAGCCCACCCCTGAGTCCCAGGGCTCTGCTTCCGCCACAGAAGGCGTGAAGACAGGGTTTAAGAGATCCTCAAAGTATTCCTTCCACCGCCCGACGATGTCCCCAGTTGAGGTCAGCAGAACTCCATCGCCACTGTAAACAGTGTTCGTGGAGCTTCGCTTCCCCCACCTGAGTCACCTGACAGTTTGCCAGAACCTCTTTGAGGCCAACCGAAAGTCAAGCTCCATGGCCTCACTGAACTCCTCCCAGATCTCAACATACTGATTATTTTAATCCAAATAGTTTGTAGCACCTTTTGTAATAAAAAGTAGATACAAAAAAGAAAAAAAAAATTATATGGGCACTTTTCTACCATGTGGTCTCAAATCATCTTTAGGTTTTGGTGCTAAGTGCTTTATTTTCCACTGCAAATACAGCAGGTTTTCATAGTGACAGTGCTTAAAAATCCTGTAAGATCATCTTCAATGAAACACTACAATGGAGGATATTGAAGGGATGCTCGGAGACAAATTTAACAGTATAACATAAAGCAAAGATAGCTATGTCTCATCTTGGATATGTTAAACATAACAGAATTACAGCGTTCCACTCTGTCTAAATTGCCATAGATGTGAATGTGAAAGTAAGTTCATTAGCTGATGATCTGGCCATTCACCCAATGGGAGCTGGGATAGGCTCCGACATGTGGTTTGGAAGATGAATGAATGAATGAGATGAGGCTGAAGAATATTTTAGTCTCTCCATCAGTACCTGTTGTACTTCCAGCCATGTTTTATCACTTTGTTGTAATATCTTAGAAGATGCCACAAACAGTTGACTGGTCATCTGATCAGTTGTGAAATAACTAAACTTTTTTGTAGAATTTAGTTTTTCTGTCTTGCTATTTTCATAAACAATTTCTATTGCCAACATTCAAAATCTGCATTAAACAGCTAGTGTTATCAATCAGTCCCTTGTCTGCAGCATTTATATGCTATCTTTATATATTGACCTAACTTGCTTTTGCCACTTTTCCACTTACAGTATAATGTTCAACTCGACCTAACTTTTTTGCTGTTTTCACTGCATGAAACTCGGAAACAACATCAGGTATTACTTCTAATATTACCTTGATGGTGGACCCAAGTTAACCAGAATGGTACTAAATGTGAAATGTAAAATCATGTAGATCACAGATTGATCAATCCGGAGTAATTGCTGCGTTACTATGTATGTTATCATCTGGTTGAGCAAGGCCAAGCTAACGTGAAATCTCTAAAAACATTTTATGAAACTTTTCTATCTTGATATCTATATTCTCACATAAAAAATACTTATTTTATTTTCTAAAATATAACTTACAGTTTTTAGTGTCATCCTCTGTTGTTTCCTCACTTATAGCTGCATTTGTACTGAGGAAGATGTCACAATAGTTCTTGTTACGGTGCTATGACGACCAGCCAGGTAAATACTGAGGCAGCGCTGTAATTGTAGTGGAAATGCAGAATGTTGGCACCAAAACTCAGCCAAGTTGAATCAAACTGAAGCAAGCTGAGCTGATACTGTCAGTGAAAGAGCGGCATCGGAGGTAATAACCAAAACAGGCACCAGGTACTATTCACAACTTTTATCTGACGGAACACCCTGTGAGAGGCTAATCCTCACATGATGCGGATTAAAATTTTGTGGCTTATTGGAAAATTAATAATAAAGTTGGAATAAATTAGTTTTTTGACATATTCCTCTTTTTATTTCTATTTCTACACATCATTAATCACCTTTGACCAGGTGCAATAATTACATACGGAGTACCAGTTACGCTTTATCAAGAATAAATATAAAGGTAAATATTTTACCTTTAGCTATATTTTTAGCTTTATGGACATGGCTTTATGGTGGTTGTTTACTCATTTCCATCATGCTCTAGGTACACAGTGAAGTCAGCATTATAGAAAACTCCAGATTAAATTCTCATTAATGACAGAGAGTCTTATGTCTTTGGGTAACTTACTAAAGCACCAAATGTTTTCATGTGAAACCTCCCTCTCAGCTGCTCAGCCCAATGTCCCCTACTCTACAACAACTATCACACACCAGAACCTTCAGTTCAAAACTATCAGAGACAGTCCTCAAAACTGCACATTTACCAAATGCTGTGACACAGTAGAACAAAACAAGCTATTTGACCTGATGCACGCATGAGAGGACAGTGTGCTGCTGTAGCGCTCTGAGCCAACAGGAAGCTCCAGGCACAACCGATCTCAGCAGTACCCCCCGAGAGCAAGCTGCCACCTGTGATGATCAAACACATGCCTTGTGGTTAAGCCAGCCATCTGACTGGGGGAAGACAGGTTTTTATATGCCTAGGAAAAAATGCTCAAAAAGTGAAAGTCAGTGTGAAGTTGAATCAGTTGCAGGATTTTAGACTTTTTTCTGTTTGTCTTATAATGGTCTTTCAGATCAATCTGTTTGATGAGCTCCAGCTGCTAAATATCTGCCAACTTTTAAATCACCCCCTAAAACAAATTAATTTTATTGCTTTTGTATTAAAGAATTTGTGAGAGGAATCTATTTTTCCACCAACAAATAACTGCACATTAATTGAAAATAAGACCAATGGTTCTGTAGCTCACTGACATGTTCTATCAAGAATCAATAACAAGTTGAATTTGTGAGGTTGTCGGGTTCTGCTGCAATGTTAGAGTCCTGTGGTCTCAGTCAGGAGATCAGTGAAAGTATCACTAACTTCTATTGGGAGATCGGAGGACAACTTAAAAATTTTATCAAAGTTCAGATATGATTACCCATCAGTGCTCAATAGTAACTATATAAATATATAAACTATCAAAATATGGTTAATTATATGTAAAGGCACATTTTTAATATTTCAAAAATTCATCAAAAATTTTTAAAAAGCGACAACGGCGAAGATGATGATGGCGATGCGGGACACAGCGTCTATCAGCCAGTAAGCTAAAACTCAAGGAGACAAAGACTTACTGTGGCAGTTTCTAGGCTCACAATGACATTTTTCTAGATCAAGGAAGTTCTAATTTAAGTTGTACCATTGCAGCTTTTTTTCAGTCAAAGCAACCAGACGTTTATTAACCTTCAGTGACTAATTTGTTAAGAAATTTATTTGCAGAGGTACAATTAGCTGTTTCTATCAATATGACAAGTGTCGCCTTGCAATGAAGCTTCAGTATAGTCCCTGTAAGAGAAATGTTTTCACATTCTTCTCTTTATGTAAGGGGAGGCTCTATTCTGGGCACAAATCTTCCTTTTTGTTTGAGTTGGAAAGCGAGTCATTTATCAAGGGTGTCAAACGATTACATTTACACCACGGGCACATGAATGTCTAACAGCACAAATACAGATATATTGTGGACTTCCTCACTACATCCTGCCATTTCAATCTGATTCTATGGATTTGTAGTCTCAATTTATTCATCAAATGGACGATTTTCATATCTGTTATACATTTTTAACATGTAAAAATGTCTGAGTGCTTTTTTAATGACATTACCGAACCCGAGGTCTGACCTTAACTACATTTCACTGTCCACTGTGCACTATAATCCAAATAGAGAAAAAACTTTGTAGAGTGAATTGATGTTTTATTGAGAGAAGTGACCAATGCATCGCATCTGAGCCAGCATCAAGTATTTCTCCAGACTTTGGATGATTGAAGTGTGTTTGTTTCTTTTGTCAGACCCTTAAACTGCTACAACAGCAGATGTGTCACCTGTGTGAGGATGTGATAAATCAAGCGCTCCTCAGCCGTTCAGAATATATTCAACTGTTCTCTGGGCTTGATCTGCCACGCCATTAAATAGTAGCTGAGTCACTCTGCAGCGTCTTAATTAATGAGGCCACTTTGGAGATTTATTCTTGGGACCAATTACAGCATCTATGACTCCACGGCAAAATCAATCAGTGCTGCTAATATGACATCATAAGTGACTAAGCAACTCTCCCAAATGGCATCAATGGGTAGAAATGGCTATGATACAAAGTGGGAGGCCAGGAGCCAGATGGATGACGACTTCCACACATTTATTTTTCAGACTCTAGGAATAATAGTACATTCAAAGTTTCCTAAGTGCATTGAAATGCCCCTTTAAATGAGTGACAATACACTAAAACTACAGTTACAATATGAAGGTTATGTTACATTTAACTTTCTAAACTCTCTACAAAACAATGCAAAAGATCTATTAGTATCTCTTAAATGAATGGTTAGAAAGTAAAATGTCAAGTTTTTGAAATAGATAAACCATTTTTAATGAGTTGCATTTAATTACTAATTCTGATAATTAGATCAACAGAATATCTTTTCCAATTTAAACTGACAATTCTTAATTAATTAACTTGAAACAAAAATCAGAGTTGTAGTCACTTGATTAAATTAGTTTAATGATTACATTTTATCCAACACGAGGTTAACATTTCAATACCTCTCCTAATTTAATTTCACTTAAATTAAACTCTTAAATGTATTAGTAAATCAGTTGAAAAAGTTATGTTTTTCATCCAGATGGTAAGTAAATGGTAATTGACAATAGCTTTTACAGTAGACACAAAGCCAATTCTCTTAATTCAATGTAATTTTGTTGAAAATAACTTCATTTGAAGTTATCATAAGTCCAAATTCTAATGCAAATTGTTCGTCTCATTTTTGTCACAAAGCCTACACATTTGTTTTCAGAGTGTTAGGTTATAATTGTCAGATAATAATGGTTTATTGCCAAGGAGAAAAATACTTGAAATAAACCCTTTTTTTTTGTCATTATCTCATTTATGTTGGTTTGACTGACTTGGTTTTGGAGCAAAATCTATGTCCTGTCGATGCTAATACAGAGGTTTTTCTAAAGGGGAATTTTCCATTATCAAAAATAAGTGTTTTTACCCAACCTTTGTTGTACAAAATATCTGTTTACACACTACAAAAACTACAACAATCTAGTACAAATATCTGACAAACCATTTTTTTCTGGTAGACTGGACCCTCAGATAACGTTGGAGGCCTTATTTTGTCATGGAATTGAACAATGTTATGTTAAGTTATAAACTTAAGATGCCTTAATCCATAAAGACCCAGTGCTACTTTTATGGCAGCTCCCAAATATTTTTTTCTCTATATTTAACCTTGCTTAAGTAATTTATCTCCATTTATTATGTTATCCTCTGCATTTTGCTTTTTTTTGTGAAAATCAGGAATTTTCCTTTATTAAATTTGCTGATCAGGTAGATGTTCATTAAGTTCAGACAAAAGTAGACATTTATTTTATCGGAAACAGAGAAAACTGAAGAAAAAGCGACTCTTTCAGCAAGATATCAATAACTGAAGCAAAAACAAGTGTCTACAACCACCATCATTTGTCAAAGTACATGGGTTTTATTGGTACGTTCACTACAGAGCCTCTGAACATCCAAGTGGGCCATATCTGATGACCATGAAAAGCTGAAAAAACGCATTTTATCTCAATATTTGTATGTACAGACAGGATCAGTGGATCAACAGGTGTTAAACATTTTACATCAGCAGATGATTTTGGTTGCCAGTGGCTGTTTTGGTCTTTAATGGTTGAGTGTTGGTTCAGGTTGTTGTATTTGTACTTTGAAGGTTTTGACTAAAATTGGCACATACATCTGTCTCTCAAATGTGTCCATGCTGACTGCAACCTACACTGACTTATTCAGGTACGTTAACTATGTTTGATGCTTCATTACACAAAGCTACAACAGACATGAGCAGACTGAGGTTTGATGCTATTGTTTTGTCATGTTGTTTTTCCACACAGATACACACAAACAAGAGTTTTAAAAATCTTCACTCTGAATAGCATTTTTAAAAATCTCTGTTTTTGCTAAATAAAACACTGTTTACATTTGGACGAGAGGTCCAAACGTTGAGAAAAATAAGATTAAAAAAAAAAAACAAGTTTAAAAATAGGCTCCATATGAATGGTTATTGTATGGACTACGTTACTGTATCACTATAGAATTAATACTGATAAAGGTAGTAAAAAGGAACAATAACTTCTTTCTCATACATTAAATACATAATTTGTCAAATGTGAATGACAAATACACCAAGTACTTCAAAACTGCCAGTGCATTAGGTAAATACTTTCGCCTCTGAGGTCCCTTTATGTCATAAGGCTGAACTGATGTGAAACAGCTTACAGGTCATATATTTCACCAAATGCCAAAAACATATATACATATTTTAACATTTTCCATAAGCCAAATTACAAACCAACTATCCGCAGTAGGGGACATCGTCTCGACTGGTGGAGCAAATTATTTATATGAGCTGTGAGCAAATGATAAATGTCATATCAGATGCAGGTATGGAGTCATTAGGGACCGAAATATAGTTTCAAAACATTTTCTAATCTCAGTTCTCAGCCTCTCCATTTGGTCCAACTCTCTTATCACTTCAACTGCACATCAACTCTGTTCTCAAACTTTAACATTCTGTTAATAAGTCCATCTATACTGAGCTCACATTAATAATTCACAAATTCAGTGGTGATGTGATTCAGGAAGCAAATATATCCTTCTTGCACTTGATATGAGGTTCAGTGTACCTAAATAACTGTGTGTAAGGGAGATTACCACTGACCTGGGGTGAATTATAATGAAGACAGTAAATATTGCAGAGTGGTGATTTTACTGACAGTGCTTCAGGCTGTTTTTCTGCGTACTACACCAAGATGTCTTAGTGTTTCTTATGTTAAAAATGACTAAAATCAGTGTTTGTAAAAGAAGACATTTACATGAAACTAGTAAAATGATGTTCAGCTATTAACTATTAGGATAGTATTTAAACATAGACACTCAAAAATATTTTCTATCTTTGCTGCTTTCTTATTCTAATTAATCACTGTGTGCATGTAGTTGCTGTTTAATGCAACCATGCCATATCCAAAATGTCATCTTTGTGAAAGCTGTAGTAAGAGTAACAAGCTTTGCTTTTATCTTGATGACTTTGCAGTTTCACACCATGCACATAGTTCTAGAACGGCCTCTAAATAGTGTACAATTTTTTCAGCATTTAGACAACTCTTCATGTGAAAGCAGAAAGAAATAAGCATAATGTATACTACAATGAAGATAATTACATGGGAACAGCAACTTTTGTATTCATGCCAACTGTCTACACATCATTCTTCATATCTGCAAGGAAAAGTGCAAACATGTGAACATATAATGAAAAGGGTGAATATATATTCGGACAACAATATAGCTCCATGACACAAGGATTTAAACAACACAATAGCACAACAGGAGGAGTTTCAGATATTGCCATTTCAGCCGGCAGCATCCTGTCGGCAGGGATAGGAGACGATTGGATGCAAACTTGTGTATGCATGCTTATAAAGCATGCCAGGCCCTGATTGGCTGAAACAGAAACCATTGGAGAATCAATCAGACTGTAGCCGCACTCCCGTTGCTTTGCAAGACAAACAAAACAGTTGTTATTTTTAAAGATATTTTCCCCCCGTTGCTGCTCTTCTCATCTTTTATTCCCTTTTCTCTCTCAGCCTTCCTCTTAAAACACTGGCACACAGCTCAGCCAAAACTAATCGTTTTTTATTCATGCTTTTAGCAGGCCAGCAAAAAGTATTGGATTTCTTTAAAGATGGAGCAGAAGGCACAGTTTAAAAACAGCATTATCCTTCCAACAACCTTCAATCAATTAGATTCCCTATTAAAAAAACGCTAATGGGACCTAAAGAGCTGAGGCACACACACTCATACACACATAAACTGTCACTATTTCCCTCTTTCTGTGTCTGTCATATTAAGTTTCTCAGTAAAAAGCCAATAGCCGTGACCATAGTATTCCAAAATACACAGGTTGTGTTCAAAGTCGTCTTCTGAATCTGAATAAATATAATGTGACAAAAAAGTGCCAGTCTGTGAAAGATGTCTGAATAAAATACGATATTTCACATCACGCACTTTGAGCTATTTGCATGCTGCACCTATCCCGACAATGCATTATAGACATCTTCTTCTTTTATTTAATGGTGGGTGGCAGTTAGCTTTTACTAGTATTTACTTAGGCACAGCATGCTATTTACATACATAAGTAGCTAATATGTGTTGTAGAGGAGACAAGCAACAACAAGTGTATTTACATAAAAATCATAAAAAAGTATGGTTTGCTATGATTCATGTCATACAGTGATTTATGTTTGGGTAACATAAACCTCTGTGAATGTCTGCCATCATTTGCTTGGTATCTGTTTCCATTGTGATCTTTTAAGCCTGATGGTCACGTGACTATGTCGTGCACTACAATAATTTTCACATATGGCCAGAAGCTGTACGTAAGAAGCAGATGGGAGTTTTGCTTACCGAAAGATGCTCTGAGGGCAGAAACTGTTGTGATTGGCCCAATCAAGCAACCAATCACAACAGAGGAGAGGCGGGAGAAGTAAGCGCTAAGCGGCTAACAGGTCTTGCTGGGATCATCATCATTGTGGATTGAAGGCCCAGTGTTCTTCATCGCGGGAAGGTAAGTGTATTTTCCAGTGAAATAATAGTGGGGAATAAAATAGTGTGGAAGTACTCAGTTAACAGGAAAAGCGATTGTAGATTTTTGTGTGTATCCATTTTCTTTACTCAGTAGCATGCCTACTAATTAATGCTGATACAGTTAGATTAAGCACAGTGAGACCCTGGGACAAGTCTTGGCTGCTATGGAGGCTTATTGGACAACCTGTGACCTGGCCACTGATGGCTTATGGACCATCATGGACCTTTGCCCTTATCGACACTTGTATTGCTAAGAAAATTGAACTGATCAAAGGCCAGAAATAGTTTTCTGAAAAATAAACACAATGCAATTTTTATTTTGATTGTTATTGTGTTTTCATGTTATAAGCAAACCATGTGATCTGGACTGGACACCTGACTCGTCCTCAGTAGAGCTGTTTAAAATTTAAAAAAACAACCTTTGACAGTTAAATGGCTTTGAATTTACTCAAATTTAATGATATTCATGTTCTGAATCTCTGCAGATATGTTCAACCATTGTTCTTGGCGTAATTGCTCACAAACATTTTAGTCAACACATCCATATAGCAAAATAAATAGGAGAACTGAACTAAAGCCACCTCTTTGCAATTACCAATTTTTGAGTCAGGATGTAAAAATCACATTTCTACAAAGTCTCCTCCAAAACATCACACTATTACAAAAAAGAGAACATATACAGTATATATATTAAAATTAGATCTATGGCGCATTCCTTTTTTTTTTTTTTTTTACAATGTATTGTTGGCTATATTGTCTGTCATATTTTTTATGAATATTACCCCAAACATGTAGATTTTTCAATGACAAAAAGGACAAAAGCAGGTAGTGAAAATACCTTAAATAACAGGCTTATGAATGCTCTAAAGTAATTAATAAATTAATTAATGGCTTAATAGCTGTTCATAAAGTCCTTTTCCTCTCCTTTGACAATGACGATCTCCTGTTCAATCCTGGCATCATGTATCTTCCTCAGTCTTAGAAACACCTATCAGCCAGTATTTCCCCATTCTCTGAAATTAAAACAGAGATTCTCAATAAAACTACAGATTTTAGAGGCCTACATTAAAGTAAGCATGAAACTGACCTGTCATTTGACAAATTATAGGTATGTTATAATTAATGTATGTTACAATGACTAATTTCAAGAAGAAATATCAGTCTACTTCAGTTAATACCAAATCAAATCAAATTTTATTTATATAGCACCAAATCATAACAGAAGTTATCTCATGACACTTTACATATAGAGCTGGTCTAAACCAGACTCTCAAGCCAGCAGTTTTGCCAAACTATGCCCAACAGCATGATAGGCTATTTATGCATTTCCGTAAAATAAATTAACATTTGTTCAACATAAGCAGCAGAAGAAGTAACAGTGAACTGTTAACTTTGAACTTGTGACTTGATGAACGTACCTCAGGTTGGTGCTAGCTAGCTAATGATAATGATCATACAGTGCTTTGCTTAAGCTAACTGTGTCAGCATTACATAACATTACATTTATGCATTTGGCAAACACTTTTTTCCAAAGCGACTTACAAGGGGAGGATTAACAATTAAGCTACATAGAGGAACGTCTTGAAAGGAGACCATTAGTTAGGAAAGAGGGACTTCCAGAGGGTGAGAGTGCAGAAGTGGAGACAAGTGCAGAAGGAAATAGAGGAGGGCATGGGGTATGCAAGTGCAGGAAAGTGCTAGGAAAGGAGGTGCTCTCTGATGAGCTGGATCTTCAAGAGCTTCTTGAAGATAGGGAGGGACGCCCCTGTTCTGGTAGTGCTTGGTAGTTCATTCCACCAGCGTGGAATGATCCATGAAAAGAGCCTGGATTGTCTTGTACAAGGTGTTGGGATTAGCAAATGACATTCTCTAGACATTAGTAGCATTAGTAGGCATGCTGCTGAGTAAAGAAAGTGGATACAAACACAAAAATTTACTATGGCTTTTCCTTTTAATCCTTAGGTCCTCCTCTGTACATTTTTGTACATTTTTCTCATTTTGTTTTTTCATTTGTTGATCATTTTGGCTGTGTTGCAGGTTTTGGCATGAAATGTGCCAAAAACTTTACTTTTTAGAATCCAGTGTCCTTTATTCTTAGATGTGTTTTATTTTCCCATGATGCATTTTGCACCCTCTGGTCACCCTCTTGTACAAAAATGTACACGTACAAAAAACTACTATAAAATCATCATACGTCAACATTGTTTCATGCTTTTTTAAAATCAATCTCTTAAACAACTTCCCCCCTGCTCAAGACTACCAAACATTCAACAGTTTTCAGGATTTTAACCCTTTAAATGCCAGTTTATCATTTGAACTCTGAGTGATTTACTACAAAAAAAAAGGAATTTTTTTCCATAAAATAAATAGTAGGTGGATGAAACATTGGTGGTGATTAGAGCCTTGGATATGTCAAAGATTATCAACAAAACTGATTTGATGTCATTAGTCTTTTATCTGCAGTGTCAGATATTCCCTCTCGTCACCCTCGTGGACAAAAATGTCCCACTGACTTCCATTATAACCACATTTTTTAATTTCTCAGCCGATACACTTTATAACTGTACTTTCTCTAATGTCAACATTTTATTTAGAAGAAAACTAGTAATATTTTACAATTGTACTGTATTTTACCAGTTTCAACCATTTTCTAATTTTAGGTAGATGCATGAAATTCTCAAATTTTTTCTGTTAAATATGATTTTTTTTGTGTGGGTGTGTGCAAAATCATTTTTAAATTAACATCTGATTCATTATTGTGCACAGTTATAGTGCAAACTATAACATCTTTGAAAGCTTCAACAACAAAAGAGATACAACAGAACATATGAACTACAGTATGAATGAATTAGAAACAGAAACATATAAACTTTGACTATGTGATGTAAGCACGATAAATGTTCACACTAATGAATTAGATGTTGACACGACCTGTCAATTCCGGAAGCTAACCCAGTGGAGACTGAGGAAGAGATTGCCGAAGCTGTGGTCCCAATGCTTGTGGACCATGACTACAGAGCCAGTCACACAGTGTGTGTTGACCCAGAACAGTATGAGAACATGCAGGAAGAAATCAAGACGCTGAGACAGCAGGTACAGCAGGTTTCACTATTATAGCGACTCCATCTGGTGCTAAGTGGCACACAACAATGTTCATTCGAGCCACCCACCGTCCTCTGGAACTTAAAAGTATCCCTCATATTAAATTTACTCCTTTTCTGACAGTTGACGCGCTCAAGTTTTTCTGTCCGTCCATTTCCCCACTGTTGTCACTGGAGCAGGAAGTTAACTGTAAACTGACTTGCCGATCACTGTCAAGCTCAGAAGTACGTCACGGAGCTGGTGCACAGAGCCCATTAAGAAAAGTTCTGTAAATGAAGCATTTTTGGAAGTAGCACCTAGTGGTCATCTTGTGGTATTACACAATGAGACACTTCAGCATTGACTTCAGTTTCAAGCTGGAGTTGTCACAACTCCCACAGTGCACACAACACTGTGGGCATTGGTACATGTATCCAGTATGCAGTATCCAGTGTGTGGTTCTGAACTCAACCACAGTCACACAGTCACTTTTGGAAGGCACTCTATATTTGATGCTGTTAACAACCTAGGAACCAGCTTGTCTGCCATCGTTGATGTGTGCCCAGAGTGATAGTACACACTAACAAACACACACGTCACAGCAGACCTCTTTGGACAGCCCAGCCAACACAAAATGGGCAGAGATGTTCTGGGAGTCAGTGAAACACCCCCATTGGCTGTGCAACCAAATCAAACTTCCAATTAGAGTGGATAGTTAGAGGCTATGCAGAATAAACAGCTGTTACTGTTTTGGACAGTTAGCAGGATGGAACTCGCAGAGAGCGCTATCAACAGACAGAGCATTCACAAGGACTTCAGTGAATTGTAACAGCATGAAAACTGTCTGTGACACTTTGAGAAGTGTGACCAAAGAATTTGCTACCAACAACATTGCCAGAAAAGTCTCATCTTTTGCACTTTCTTGGGTTGTAGCTCTTTGATGTTGTCCAAAGGAAAAATGGGCTCTTGCTAAAAAATAAATATGATAGATATGATAGCCTCTTTTTCTCCTCATGCACTCTCTCACTCTGTTCTTCTGACAGATTAGATCTGCTTCTCCTTCGTAGTTTAGATGGATTGCAAAGTTTCTGGAGTTATAAATCTATTAATATTCACTTTGGAGACCAAAGACAATAAATTGTGGCCATGAAAACGCCACACAGGACAGAGCACTTGCTCATGTATACACACATACAGTCCGTACACACAGACAACTGTGTGACAAACACACTAATCAGGCAGCCCATTAACTGTGTTTGTGTGTGTCTGTGTGCTATACATATATATTTGTGTCACTGTAATTTCTTCATATGATAAACTATACTCATATGCATTATCAGTGTCAGTCTAGGCCTGATAAAAGTCACTTAAGCAGACACAGAACAGTCTTACACTGTCTCATCTGCCATTGATTTCCTCTGCATCAGGGATATCATAATACATTGTACTCTTTCTTATCAAACCAGTTTCCTTCATGTGGAATTGGACCGTTACCTTCCCTGAGGTTTCCATGGTGTCTTGATTTTCTTTTGTGGTTGTTTATGTTGGCTTTCACTTTTTCAGAAGCCTCTTCGAGTTTTCCCTCAGCACCACATCCTGTGTTATTTCATCTTCACATGAAAGAAAAAGACTAAAACTTTAATTCATCATTACTCTCATTAATGTTTTAGTTAATTACTTTTTAAATGAAACTATTACAAAAAGTGGAAAATGGCAGTTATAATTATGTTGAAATGAATGTGATGCCTTAATATTATGTGCTGCGAGGCTGTCATTCTGCTTAAAAATGATGCTTGTACATCTAATCTTTTTTTTTTTTGACAGTTCTTGTAATTCTAACATCTGCACCCAAAGTGTCATATTTTCTGTGTAAGAGGTTGAGATGGTGATGGGACAACAATTTTGGATATCATAGTGTCAAGACTGGCTCGAGGAGTCTTGACAAAAACACGCGAAAAGAGGGTGAATGCCGGCCAGCAATGAGTATTTATTAAATAGAAAGAGACAGATCGCAAAATAAGGATGAACTGGTCTGA
>JAPQRQ010000006.1:6672495-6685124 GCA_037367365.1 Apogon talboti
AGATGTGACACAAAATATTACTTTCTGAATGATCTTGTGAAAGACAAGAGCAAGAGTCATGTTTTAAGCATAAATGTGAACAGACTTTGCTTTACTCATATAAGCCATGTTTAAAATGAACATGGGGTTAAGATTTTTTATCAACTTTGTTTAAGTTTAAGGTACTCAATACAGTTTGTTCTATGTTATCTGACTCCAGAAAGAAAGGCAGAATTGTTTGGGGTTTTTTTTTTATTTGTTCACACCTGAGTGGCTTAGATTTGGTTACACTGCCATTTAAAAAAATGATATTGTGACAAGGAAAATAAAATTGTATAGAACAGTGCATTTGTATGTAATTTTTACTGTGTAAAAAATGTCAGAAGGGACCACTGGCCCCCGGTAATCTTCACATTATCAGATCCGGCCCTCTTTAAAAAAAAGTTTGGACACCCCTGCCATATACCATATATTTTAGCCTGACTAGCAGCTCTAATGTAGTCGTGGATAAGGAGTTACAACAACACAGTTCAGTCAAATGTATCATTTATTATAGCCTGATAATATTACTTAGCTACATTAGTTAATATTAGCACTAATTTTTATTTAATTGTTTGGTCTGTCAGCCTATGCCAGCTAGCGTTACTTGGTGTGTTTATACATTTCAAAAAGTTGACATTGCGATTGTCAAATACAACATCATGTATGAACAATTTTCTGTTGAATAAAACAGCATTAGCAGTGTGAGTGTTTTCATTAAGTTAGCATTATCTGTACATAGGTGAATTTCATGCCTGGATTTTCACCTTCCCATCTAAATATGGTCACTTCTGGCTCCAAAAACAAACAAACAAACAAAAATCCTAAAATGCAACAGCTAATTGCCAAACTTCATTCATTTTCATCTTCTTGCTGTGAGGGATCAGTCCAAACACACTGCACCACTGCGCAACTTCACAAAGTACCATAGTTGCAGTGTGAGGTGTTCTAAAGAAAGCCATCTGTGATTGAAATCTTCTCAATTGTGAAAACAGAATTTAAAAGAAGAAAAACACTAATAAACCAGTGTGTTTTTGTTTTAAGTGTCTGTGCGTAGATAATTGGTTCCCATGCAAGTAGTCATGTGCTTGTTGGGGATGGGTTGCTCATTTAATGAGCAGTTACTGTAATATGATTTTGGAGTGTTGTTGATGAGAGTCTTAAACATAGAGCCAGTTCAAGCATGTTTTGTTGAAGCAGAGGGAATTTAGATGCTAAAAACTTTTTCATAATAGCAGTGAAGTAACCTGCTGTTTAATAAAGTTAATTTTAGACACATTATCCACTGCTACATCCAGGAGAACAATGTCAGCTTGTGGCGACATTAGTTATAAAACATTTTAAAACCTTTTAAAAACACCTAGTAGTACTCTCATTATGTATGGGCATGCATTTGTTTTCAGTTTTTGTGTGACATCTTCTGTGTAACTGTTAAATACAATCCATAATTTCCACCTGTCTGAACAAAAGTTAACATTTATACCACTTGGCAATTTGGCCACATTGCTGCATTTGGACGTCTGTTGGTTTAGCTACTGGAGAAAATTAAATACAATAGAAGTCATGTCTGAGAAATTTGAAATCTTTTCAGATGCAGCTTTGAGATAGTATTGTATTTTACAGCTCTGCAAAATAATCACAATTCCTATTGATATTTTTTCATTGCAGTGATTGTGAGGTAGATGCAACAGTGAACATGTTTATTTAACACATACTGTTTACACTGATCAGTGGCGGATCTAGAAAAAATGGAGAGTGGGGCGCTTTATATACATACACTGGGGTGCCGTTAAGGGGGAGGTAAACTTGACAAATGGGGCCCAGCATTCCTGTGGGGCCCATAGAGCAGTGGAGTGAGAGTTAGAGGAATCAGTAGAACGTCTTCAGTTTCACTTTCACTTTGTAGCACTCTGACAATCACGGGCCGCAAACAACCCCCCCCCCCCGAGCCCAACAATTATTTGTTCCAAGTGAATCTCTTGTAGCAAGGGCCCAACACGATTATGCTTCAGGGGGCCCAAAATTGGTAGCGCCCCAGTACATACATATGTGATATCCTTCTCCAAATTGTCATATTCCTACAGCAGGACTGCTTGCTTTGTTTACAGAACATTCTGTGCATTACGGTCATATTTCATAACACAATATACACTTTAATCTTAATTAACCCTGAAATTTAGATGTAATCCCAAAAAGTACCAAGACAATCAGATAGCAAATAGGTCAGTTCTCTGATCAACTGGGGCTTAGCTCAATATGTAACTGTGACAGACTGCGATGCAGAAGACCGGGGTTCGATTCATGGTCAAAGCAACAACCTATTCTGCAGATTTTCAAATGGGGGGCGAGGGGGCGGTTAGGTGAATCTGCCATTGCTGATGTTGAGCCAGGTTTTTTTTTTTTTTTTTTTTTTTATATATTACATCTAACTGGTTTCAAAGTGGCTCATGTTGTGCTCATCACAGTAGTTGCTTTTACCTGTTCTTCATAAGGCTGTACTCACAAGAAAAGTAGAGCACCTACCATTTCATAAAAATGTCTATATTTATCATTTCTGGAGAATAATTTCTTGTTGCCATGCAAGTAATGACTGTTATTTGTGGCGAGATGTAAAGAGGCTCTGGCTCTCTGAGTTTTCAGCACTCCATGTCGGTTTCTTAATGGCCACAATTTATTTTTTCTCATTTTGTTTGGAGGGCTGCCCACATCAGCTGCACACAGATATCACTTTTTTTTACCATAACCAGTGTCACAAAATCAGACAAATTGTCGATATTCAGCCAATCTCCAGACTTCCACTAAAAGGGCTGTATATATTAACTTATGAAAAGCCTGTGCTTTGACATCAGGACCACAGTGGGGACTCAGTCTGTAAATCCAGCATCAAACGCCCAACCCTGAAATCCTACATATACAGTTTTGAAAAAAACAATTTGTGTGCTGGTTTAACTCAGAACCTTCATCAAACAAAATTTTCTCTGCAAAGCAGGTTTTTGAAATTGTTTCATTTTATGCTGTTGACTACGAAGGCACCGTCAGTCACAAAACAGTTATCTTTAAGAATTTCATACAGATTTCTGACTTTGCAAAAATGCAGTGCAAGTAATGGGGTTGGGTTGTCAGTTTACAAGTTTATTTTCTGAGGGAACAGCTGTGTGTCTTGCAGATTGTCTCACTAAGTCATAAATCACCGCAAAGCAGCCAAGGATATGAAACTCATCTTCTTGTTGAAATTACCATGTTCCAAATTTCTTATTTGTGTGTGACAGAGTGTTTCCAGAGGCGTGTGTCTTTTGAGTATGTACATACTCCTTGTGCCACCTGAGTCTGTCCCTCAACAAACGAGCTACTGGTTTGATTGAAAGGTCTGCCCTCCTCATGGTTGTTGTGAAAAGAAATCACTCAAAAGCCCACTATTGTGGTCTGAGTGGGCCAGAGATATGTGTGTGTGTGTGTGTGTGTGTGTGTGTGTGTGTGTGTGTGTGTGTGTGTGTGTTTAAGGTTAAACAAATATACTCCCTTGTCATTGGATGCCAAAACCACTACATCCATATCTTCTTATTTCCTTTGTCCATGCGTCTGTCTCCCAGTGGGTGTATGCGGTTACTTCTGATGGATTGACTGAATACAAGAGTGTGTCATTGTAGGTGTGTGTGTGTATGGGGATGTAAACCTGATTGCAAACTGACATTGTGGGGACGTGAACTGGCCCCCACCATATAAATTATTAAATGTGAGGGTTAAGACTTGTTTTAGGGTTGGTTAATCCAAATCAGTTAAATGGTAAATATCTGTTTAGCACCAAAGTCTTGTATAAGCACGTTTCATAGTAGGTAAGGTAAAGATTCAATAATATTATAAAGCAAGAGAGAGAGAGAGAGCAAGAAAACAACAATAACAATACCAAGAAATACCCTTAGACTAAGCACTTAGGAACAGCTGGAGTACATAATAAAAAGTATTGTGCCTAATACAGACCCCTGTGGAATGCCATGAGTAACATGAATTGCAACAAGAAAACTGAAAACTTGCATCAACTTGCAAACCAACTGTCTACAGTGTTCTATTAAAAACCTGTCATTTCTGATTAATAGAACAAGATGAGACAGTCTGTCATGCTCATACCAATGACTGTCTGTACTTCTAACTAGAGGTGCATAGGTTCATATTTTCATGCTTTGTAGCTGGACATACTTTGTAGCATCTGAAAATATGAATAAGGAATTATTCACTACTGTTGCATTTCTGGTACTGATTAAACAGAAATAAAGCAAAAAAAAACACAAGGGTCTAGAATTTCTCCCATTAATTACTGGAGCAGGTTTGTTGTTAAAAGGGGCTGGTGTCAGCTCTGGATTTCACCAAGGGAACAGCTTATAATAAGTTGTAGTTTGTGGTAACAGGAGAGCTGCAGCCTGTAAATACGAAGAAAATGCTACGTTCTAAAACTAGCCAAGGTGAGTTGCAGGTAATGCTGTGAGCTCACTAAAGTTGAACTGAGACCTGCCAGTTTGCAGCATTGCATTTTTACCTGCAACAGTTTTGTCTTATTGCTTTAGCTCGACCTGCAGTTCAGTGTGGGTGATGACTGGACTGGTCGTTAACCCTTTATAGGTCACTCATTGAAATACTCTGAAATTCAAAATTTCAAGTTTAGTTTGTTATTGGAGGACATACCAACACTTCATTACTTTGTTAATGGCATGTAGAAAATTAAGGTCACTAAAGTTGCCATATTTGGTTCCTTGCCCGAAAGTAGTAAAAAAAAAAAACAAAAACAAAAGAAGTATGTTTAAAAATACAAGAAAAACACATATAAAGTGAAAGGAACATGTATTTTCTAACATTGGATCATCACGTTTAGAACATTACAACATACATGCTGATACAGACATCTGTCAACATACACATTATCACTTTGAGAGTCATTACTTACATTACTACCAGTACTTTATGTTACCTAACAAAGGTGTTACACTCACTATCCATATAGAGGTGGACCTTACAGACCCTGCAGACCACATTGGAATGAAGATTGTTGCCTCACTGTGCTCACTGTAAGTGTTGCTGTCAATGTCCTGGAGCACCTCCACTGCAGGCTGCATGAATTTCCTCTTGGCAGAGGGGTCCATGTCACTTGAGCCTGGAATGTCCTGGTTGTGGGTGGGTGGGACAAAGTCATGGTCTGCTACATCGTCATCTTCCTCCTTGTCATCATTACTGATGGTAGGGTGAGCTAGTATAACAACAGTCTCCTTGCTACAAAACGAGCAGACACTTGCTAAAAATGAATAACATCCAATAAAACAACTGTTATAAGGTCATAAACTGACAAAAATCACTCATTCACTATTTATAGTATAAAAGTGTCTATATATGGGTTAAAATTCACTCTGAATCACTGTATAGTGTTATAAAAACCTTTGCCAATATTAGTAATAGCCTCAGTTGTATTCCCTTATTTGTAAAGAAAATTCAGTCAGTACAGCTTGTTAGATGCATCAGACATGTCCAAAAGTGGACATTCCAAATCTTTAAGTGAAACGGGCATATGATCAAATATGGCAACCACATTTGTCATGCTGTAATATCACTCATTTCACTATGTCCTCCAGAAACAACACATATGTCATGACTTAGCACAACTATTCAACAAAAAATATGAGTTTCATCAACTTACCATGGTTGGTTTTGATGTTTTGATCAGAAATGTACAGCTAGCCGAGCTGCATTAGCATCTTTTTCTGACTTCAGAGAAAACAGTTAGTTGGATATGTTCCAGGTCTCTGCTGATTGGTTGAATGCCACAATGATGTAGTCTGTGATGTAGGGTGATCTTTGCTGATTGGTTGGGTGAAGACCACATGCTTCTTGACCTCACTGAGGTATGTAATGGGCCCCGTATTTAATGTGTACAGAAATGACCAAAAACAGTCACTTGCCACTGGAATTTCCTGAAAACAAAGATTTAAAACTGGTTAAGTTCCTGTAATACCAGAGGGGTTTTTCAATCTCTGCAATAAAATCTAGAATATCATTAGTGACTTACCTGTGTCAGACTTTATGGTACCTGTCAACACCAGTATGAATATTTTTCTGAGGTACAATAAAAAGCATAAATATCACTTTTAAGGTTCGTGAAGATAAATCCAACCCCTGAAATTATCCATCCTATTACACACCTGGAGCAGTGAGCTGCCACTGAAGGCACCTGGGAACCAGCACCAGATCTAAACCAGTACCTTGGTCAAAAGCATGAACAGGAGAATTAACCTAGCATACATATTATTGCTTGCAGATAAAATTGGAAGATGTAAAAGAAACCCAAATGTCACAGGGACAAAATGCAAATCCTTGTCCTAGGAATCAACCTCACCCTCAACCTTCTTGCTGTTAGTGTTCACCATTTTGAGCAGTTCAAATAATATTGGACGTAACAGACACAAAGGTTTTTGTCTCTCATGAAATTGAGCAGCAACGACAATTTATGACACAAACTTCAAGATCTACTGCAGATAATACAATCATTACACATCTATGTGACCTACATCTGATGTTTCAGGTTCATTACACAAAACAACAGATGTGTAAACTGAAGTGTGGCACCAGCATTTTCTCATCTCTTCATTTTCTCTCTCCACATGGATACACATAAACTGAATGTATTAAAGTCTTCACTCTGAAGGGCCACAATTTTGTTGTGCCTTACCACACATTGAAAATTAAGTGTATTCAATTCTATTCTATTCTATTCTATTCTATCCTATTCTATTCTATTCTATTCTATTCTATCAAACATAAAGAAAAATATTCATTTTACCAAAATCAATATGAATGAATGAAGACAGGACATAAGAGTTTTCTATTAAATCCTTTTGTGCAATTGTTTAGAGCTGAAATGATTAATTGATTAATCGACTTAAAACAATTAAAAAAAATTATTTGATGACAATTTTCCTCAAAGCTTGGTTTCCTTAAGTTTGTCGCCACTAAACATTGCTTGCGCTGTTGTGTTTCACACGGACACTTATTATGATGCACATGACACCAGGTTCAACACAAACAACATGGCACATAGAACAAAAAGGCAGAAAATGTCTATATGCTCACTTTTCTTCATTGTAAACATCACTTCTTTAAACTCTTAAGCTTTCATGCAAACATTAAATACATATGTATATATATAATCAATGTTAGTTACATCTTTGATTCTTAGTAAGTAGGATACGAATTTGTTGAAGACTGCTGTGCACATATTGTTTGTAGATGTTATTTTGACTTGTGTGTTTTCATCTACATAGTTATTTTTATATATACTTTTGTACTGTTGCTATTGTTATTAATTCTATACTGACTTTTTTTATACATCCATTTACTTTTATACTTTTTGTGGTTGTTGTTTCAGTTCGTTCTGGAATAAAAGACAAGTTGTCATTTACAGACATGTCTGTTTCACATTTTAATTATTATTAATTTTTGCCTATTCAAGTAATCATTTAATCAAATCACAGAAAATTAGATTAATTAGATTTGGGGGCATCCTGTGGGGGGTGCTCCAGGAGTACAGGCCATTCAGTCCATATACCAAAGGAGTGCGAGTCTGGTCTGTGCAGCCGGTAGTAAGTCAAACCTGTTCCCGGTGAGGGTTGGACTCTGCCAGGGCTGCCCTTTGTCACCAGTTCTGTTCATAACTTTTATGGACAGAATTTCTAGGCACAGTCGGGTGGTGGAGGGGGTCGAGTTCACTGGCAGGAGGATCTTGTCTCTGCTTTTTGCAGATGATGTGACTTAGCTTCATCAAGCAGCGACCTCCAGCTCTCGCTTGGGTAGTTTGCAGTGTGAAGTGGCTGGGATGAGGATCAGCACCTCCAAGTCTGAGCCCATGGTCCTCAGTTGGAAAAGGGTGGAGTGCCCACTAGACAGGCAGATCAGGGCAGCGTCTGCAGTGATGCGGATGCTAAACTGATCCGTTGTAGTGAAATGGGAGCTAGGCGAAGCTCTCGATCTTGACCCTCACCTATGGTCATGATCTCTGCGCAGTGTTCAAATTGTGTGGGAGCCAGAGGGAGCTGAGCTCCCATAGAGCGAGGACATGGCTCCCATGAAAGCAACAAAGTAAAAAATCTGTGATGGTCCCTCAAATGTCGAATTACATTTTGATTATAAATAAAGCTCATTTCATCATGAAAGATGTTAAGTTGTGCCGAGCGTAAAAGCGCTCCAGGCGCGGATGCAGAATGTGATTGACAGTCCCTCTGACATAAATTATGTGGGCAGCGCTTGAATGAACACACTGGACCATTTTAACTCAGTTGATCCTGTCCTCATATCTTAACTGTAGGTCTATAGACTACCATCTGTCTGTGGGGTTTGGCACTCATCACTTTTGTTTAAAAGGAAAGTGTGGCACATTAGGAGAAATGCGGGTGTTCACTGTCTGTGCTACTTCAGTACCTGAAGATGTTACTGGACATGGAAGTTCAATGCAGTTTTTCTTTCACTATTAACCCTATCTGTCCAATTGTACACCCTAAATGCTCTAAATGCTTTGCTTTATAAATGTGTGATTCCACTGACACCTGTGTGTCTGTGGCTGTCGCTCCAGGGGAGTACATGTTGTCAGTATAATTATATTTAGGCTACTTACGCAACTTTTTATTTTTTGTTTTTGGAGATAGAGACCCCCTTAGAGAAAAAATATAATTCGAAACCTGGTTCTGGGTAATGCCAGGAAGAACAAGGTCGTGAGTACAAGCGACCGAAATGTGTTTCCTCCACAGGGCGACCGGGCTCAGCCTTAGAGATAGGGTGAGGAGCTCGAACATCCAGGAGGGACTCGTTGAGAGGAGCTAATTGAGGTAGTTCAGCATCTAGTGAGGATGCCTCCCAGACGCCTCCCTTGGGAGGTGCTTTGGGCGTGTCCATCCGGGAGGAGGCCTCGGGGCCGACCCAGGACATGCTGGAGGGATTATACTGTATCTCTTGGCTGGCCTGGGAACGCCTTGGGATTCCCCTGGAAACGCTGGTGGAAGTAGATGGGGAGAGGGCTGTCTGGACTTCTCTGCTGAGGCTGCTGCCCCCGCAACCCAGACCCGGATAAGCTGAAGACGACGAGTACCAATATGAGATTTGATTCGATTACAGAAATAATCGATAGCTGCAGCTCTACAATTGTTTCCATATCTTATTTGTTGCCTGTCTCCACAAAATGAATGGAAGCTGAGGGCTAGTTTATTAAATGCATGAAAACCTAACAAGTGTGTGTTTGTGTGAGTGTGTGGTTTTGTGAGAGAGAAAGACACATGCGATGATAGATTTACAGGACACTCACATATGCTGGAGCAATCATGGAATCACCCCCCAGACTCATATCCTTTCCTCTCTAATAAAAAAACACCGGACAGAAAACAGGGAGAGGAGTGGGCGAAAAAAAAAATGTTTGGATGAAAATGACAGAGGCAGAGCTGAATGATGTGTGCAAAAGAAAGGAAAAGACAGACAGAGAAACAACAGAGGAACAGATGGAGAGTTATGAGCAGAACAAGTAAAGAGGTGGTGAAAAGACTATGTTTTTATGAAACACTAGGTGCACTACTCTTTAGGTCAGATGAAAGACATGAAGGAACGTCTAAAAAAAACAACAGAGAAAGGGTTAGGTTAAGACAGAGAAAAATCAGATGGAATGAGGGTAGGGATGAAATGAGCGTGATTTAATGTGGCCCGTCTTTACGAGGTTGTAAGTCTTGTTTTGGGATGAAAGTGATCTTTAGGATTATAGTTCACCACCCTCCCCCTACCACCGTCTCCCCTTTGCCATCCATCTCCCTCTGTCTCCATTAGTAAATTATGCAGTAAAATATATCAAGAAGATATAAAAACGATGGATGTTTTGCTCTTAATATTTCACACCATTTCTTAACATTTCCGTTATGGTTGCCTTAGATTAGCAAAAGGGTGGGAAAAGACCCAGTGCTATTCTTTTCAGTATTTCTTGATTCCAAGATACATCACAAATCATACTTCTGATCAATAATCAAGACGAGTCTGTAGTGTACATATAAATTCTACCATACTAATGCTAATTATTGATTTTCAGCCTCAGACCAGACAGCAAGGTTAAGTTACACTCCAATGTTTCCCTCTTACATTGAATTGTGGGTAAACTTAAGGCTAATGTTACTTCTGTGTGGAGATGTGGCAGAAGGGGGCGGAGACTCACAGCAGGTGATAAATAAATAAATGCATCTAGCATATTGAAAGTGAACATCTAGGCACGTCATGGATTTTATGTACTTGCTGGGAAGGCAGGAACTGTCACGTTATTTGTAAAGTTTGCTTCTCAAAAATAACATACTTTGGGAATACCATGAATCAGAGGAAGTACATCAACTGTTTTCAACCAAGCAAAAAGAACTAAAAGAAAAAAACTTTATGAGCTTTAAAAGTACGGATTGTGTACCAAACCCTGGTACTAAACAGGCCCTGGGGCCAAATAATTAAAGACTGGAGTATCCAACATATATATACTGGAGAAGGAAAAGCTGTGTTGTATGTGTAAGAGATGTGTTAAAATGAAAGTTTTATGTTTCACTGAAAATCCACTTCCTGTTTATGTTCATGCTCTACAATTGTTTCTCAAACATATTTTCATTTCGTCTGCATTTATTTTGGGGAGCTTTTATTTTTGTAATTGTTTCTACGTTGTGTGACCTTTGACATTTTCGTTACGTACAGATATTTGCGCTGTCTCCTCAGTTGGCTAGAGGCCCCGCTGAGGAGATGTAAGCTAAGACAAAAGCTCCTGTAAATATTATGTTGTAAAAAGCTAATCAGAGGCGCAGGTATTTATTTTACAAAGGTCACAGATGTTCTTGCCGTTACGTTTGACTCGGCATGCGTCTTTATCGTTTTGTACAGCACTTTGTGTAGCATGCTGGGTTGCCGATGTAGAGCTAAGCCAGCGGAGCATGTGTTTTTCATGCAATCTGCTGTTTTCTTTTTTTCTTTCTTTAAAGGTGTGCATGAAGTCCAAATGCATGAAGAGGCTGTACTGATTATAATGTGT
Organism: Apogon talboti; assembly: GCA_037367365.1. Taxonomy (NCBI): domain Eukaryota; kingdom Metazoa; phylum Chordata; class Actinopteri; order Kurtiformes; family Apogonidae; genus Apogon; species Apogon talboti. The sequence goes on from JAPQRQ010000006.1 coordinate 6,683,579, forward strand.
TTCACACAGGTATGAGAGCTCTGTGTTTATTATTTTGTCAATTTAATTTTTCATTATGTTTACATATGTTTCAGTGTAAACTGGTTGTAATGGTGATAAATAAAATGTAAAAAAAATGCTGCTGGTGGGTAGCAAAATAATAGTTAGAGGTGATTTACGTTTGTGGTTACATGAACAGATTTTATTTACTTATTTAATGTTACTGAATGTGAAAGATGTATGGACATGTGTTGTACTGATAGTCAGTTCACTAGAGGCCCCGCTGAGGAGAGGTGTGCATGAAGCCTGAATGCATGAAGAGGCTGTACTGATTATAATGTGTTTCACACAGAATTCCTGGTGAGAATAAATGCCCCCATCTGGCAAAACAGCAGTGGTCTCCGGTTCCTCCTTTCACAACGCAGAGTTGTTAGCAGTATCGGTGACAGACTAGACCTGTTACATATGTAATAATAAATATAGCACCTTTAAAAACTGGGTTTACAAAGTGCTTTGACAGACAAAGCAGAGCAGAAGGGCACAACAACAGGATACCCAGGAGTCAAAATAACAAACAGGAGGACAGAGTTAAGCTGAAATTTAAGTAAAACAAGAAGCAAGCAAAGACACATCAGAGACAACATCACATAAAGGCAAGTCTATAGAAATGTTTTTTAAGAAGTGATTTAAAAGATGTCACTGATTCTGCAAGCCTTGTCTCCTTGGGCAGGCCGTTCCAAGGTTGAGGGGCCCTGATGGAGAAAGCGCGGTGACCTTTAGATTTAAGCCTCGACCTTGGAACAAGCAGGACCCCCTCGCCCGAGGATCTAAGGCTACATACTTGCTCATTTGTGGTTAACATGTCAGCTATGTAGCTCGGGGCCAGGCACAGTTGGGCTTTAAAAGTGATCAGTAAAATCTTAAAATCAATTCGAAAACGCACAGGAAGCCAGTGGAGTGAAGCCAGAATGGGGGTGATGTGATGTTGTCTGTTAAAACTAGTGAGAAGCCTAACTGCTGCGTTCTGGACCAGTTGGAAGCGTGAGAGTGATTTTTGGGTAACAGAAGTGAGTTACAGTAATTGAGTTTGGAGAATACAAATGAGTGGATTCTTGAAATGGTACGTTGATGGAGAAACCAGGACTGGGCAACTTTATTGATGTGTGACTGGAAAATGAGATCTGCATCAAATATTACCCCGAAATTTCTGGCAATGGGTGTGATATTTGTGGATAGAGGACCGAGGCTATTTTTGATGGGAATGATGGAATTTGGTGGACTGAACGGTATGACTTCTGATTTGGAGCTATTAAGTTAGAGAAAGTTCTAGGCCATCCAACAGTTGATGTCATTGAGGCAGTCTGTGACAGCAACTAGGTTTCTTGGGTCCTCCGGTCTCAGGGGCAGGTATATCTGTGTGTGTCATGTTCATGCCTTACTGAGTTTCCTGTCTGGTTTTCTGTGTATTCACATCTGTTGTCATTTCAGACTCACTGCCTGTCGGGTTCCCGCCTGTGTGATTGTCAGCCCCGCCCTAATGTGTTGCACCTGTGTCTCATTGTCTTCC
>JAPQRQ010000006.1:6711893-6725368 GCA_037367365.1 Apogon talboti
TTGGTTACTCTAAAATGGCCCATAGGTGTGAATGTGAGAGTGTTGTTTGTCTCTGTGTCAGCCCTGTGATGAACTGGCGATTTTGTCCAGGGTGTACCCCGCCTTCACACTTAAGTAGCTGGGATAGGCTCCAAGCGACCCTAGTGAGGATTAAGCAGGTTCAGATGAATGAATGAATGAATAATAATAATACATTTTATTTGATGGCACCTTTCAAGTCACCCAAGGTCACCACAGAAAATAAAAGCATAGAATAACAACAACAAGCATTAAAACAAAAATCAACCTAAAAACAAATGAAATGCACAGTGTCCAGTCACAGTGAGTATGCCAGTTTGAACAGGTGGGTTTGGAGTCTGGATTTGAATGATAGAGTCTGATTGTCTTATGTTTGCAGGCTGAAGGCTCGGGCACCCATGGTACTGAGGCGCGATGTGGGGATAGATAGTAGTCCAGCAGAGGTTGAGCGCAGGGTGCGGGAGGAGGTGTATTCTTGGAGGAGGTCACAGAGGTAAGTGGGGGCTAGAAGGTGGAGAGCTTTGTATGTGAGGAGCAGGTTTTTGTATTGGATGTGGTATTGTACCGGGAGCCAATGAAGCTGGATGAGAATAGGGGTGATCTGAGCAGATGATCATGGTTTAGATGAGCAGCGCACTGCTGTTGATGTACTGAGATACTAGAATCATAGAATACATTATGATGTGATGTCTGACAACCCATGTAGCCAATTTGGGTGTGTCTCTGGGTTGTCTTACACTTATCCAACTTCATAGTTTATTTAGTTTATCAGGAGATGAAACTGAATAACAGAAATAGTAGAGGTTTGTCTTATATTGAGGGAGAGGGAGCTGAGCTCTGGTGGGGTTTGTTGTGGACCTAAGGAGGCGGGGCTGAGCTCTGGTGCACTCTGGCCCAATTTAACTTATGGACATAAATAACAAACAAGTCAAATGAAAAACAACAACAAACAATATATGCACTGCAGTATTCAACACTGCAACTTACTAACAACTTGAGATGGAGCTAAAATGCAACTTTTTAGTTATTTTTAGTTCTTTCTCATTTCTAGTTCATTGTTTTCTTTATTGTTATCTTTTCATTTATTCAAAAGTCTTTTGTTCATTTTTGTCCGTTTTGTTTTTTTCTGTTTGTTATTGTTTCCTTTATTTTATTGATTATTTCATTCTCATTTTTACCCCTTGGCTGAAAATGGCTGAAGGGGTATTGTAATCGTTTTGACGTCTGTCTGTCTAACTCCATTAGCTGAAGAATGCATTGAGAATTTGGTCACCAAATTTGTACTGTGGATTCATCTTGGCATGGAGCAGAAGCCTATTGAAAATACAGTGCACCCAGAAAGTATTCACTTCACTTTTTCCAAAATTTTTTATGTTACAGCCTTATTCCAAAATGGATTAAATTCATTGTGTACATGTACATAAGCAAAACGACTTGAGGCTGTAATTGCTGCCAAACGTGCATCAACAAAGTATTGAGCAAAGGCTGTGAACACTTATGTACATGTGATTTCTCAGGTTTTTTATTTTTAATAAATTTGCAACAATTTCAAAAAAACTTTTTTCACATTGTCATTATGGGATGTTGTGTGTAGAATTTTAAGGAAAAAAATGCATTTAATCCATTTTGGAATAAGGCTGTAACATAAAAAATTGTGGAAAAAGTGAAGCACTGTGAATACTTTCCGGATGCACTGTAGGTCACCTTGACCTACTTTTCCAAGGTCAAATGGCATCAAATGGAGACATGACCTTGTTGGTGGGGTGATATGTTTGCTTGAAACAGCCTTGTGCAGTTATAATATCTAAGTATTTTCAATATAAATTCATATGTCATAAGTTTTACACAATCTAATCTAAATTATAGGGCAGTAGCTTTCAACAGAATCTTATACTATATTTGGCCAAGGGGTATTAAAAGTGTGCAGCATGGTATGTTTATTTATTGTTAGGGTGTAAACAGTCCTGAGCATCAACTCACAGCTTTCAGTGTTGGATGTCATTTCAGGAGGTGATACCAGACAGAACACACGGAGAAAAATCAGATGAAAGGTCAGTAAATGGACTCGTACAATCCTTAAATCATGTTGTAGAGCGTAAAGAGGTGAATCCATGAATCAGATTTATTTGTCCAACACCTCCCACAGATGCTCAATTGTCCGGAGTTTGGGATGTCCTTCCTTAGTCCAGTTTTGGTTGGTACTAACCACTGCAGACCAGGAACACCCAACCAGAGCTGCAGTTGTGGAGATGCTCTGACCCAGTCATCACCGTTACAATATGGACCTGGTCAAAGTCACTCCATTCCAACACATCAGCTTCAAGGACTAAACATTCTCTTGCTGCCTAATATATCCAACCCAGTGAAAGACATCCATTTCCCATGTCCCTGACTTCCAGTTCAGGCCTGTGTATGAACTTCTGAACAGGCGTTCACTCACACGAGGAAAAAACTGTGACATAAAATAAATCAGCACCATCAATCCCCAATCGGCAGCAGACTCAACTTAAACAACCATTTTATAGTGATGTGTAGCAAAGGCACCAGGAGCTTTTTCAATCATTCAGTCCCAGCCCAGTCACTAAACATGTCATTTTTGGAAAATAATGACAGATTTTGATAATTGCCTGCAACACAGCAGACTGATGAAACCCTATCTATGACCTATTGCAACACTTTGTACCATGAATACCAGATGTACTCAGAGCTACTTATGAAGAAAACACCATCTGAGAGGCAGTGGGGAAATGATTTGAGCAGGTCTCTGACGCCACTTAGCGCACTTTCCTCTGGGATTGATGTCATCAGAGGACGTATGCATGTTTGCACTCTTGGTTCAGAGCATTTATGGACTTTTAAGGACTTCAATCTTGGCACCATGCCGCTACAGACAGAGCAGATGTGCAATCATAATACAACACAAGGAGGGTTCTTTGGGGCTTTGGCAATCAGAGACTATTACTGTATTTAACGTACAGCGGGTCGAGGCCTTCCAAAGCCTTCATACTGTTTAGTACATCTGAATGGACCTACACACTAACTTTCTGCCTATTTAAATGCAAACATGATTCACAGCAAAAGCCAGAGGTCTGTTTAGCCTCCAAAAACTGGAAATGGAATCTGGTTTTCAGTGTGACCAAATTTAACTTGACACACCTTCCTTCCTTTAATTCTTCCCTTCCTTCCGTCAACCAATTTCTTCCCCCTGATCCATCTGATACTCTGGCGATCAGCATGTCATGTAAAATTAAGTGGATCAGAAGATGCAGAGAAGGAGATGAAATGGAAAGTGTGCTAGAAATTATAAGTGATGAAGAGTGTGTGTGTGTGTGTGTGTGTGTGTGTGTGTGTGTGTGTATCCCGGTGGCGTGCCTGGTGGTTAGGGCTATGACACACTGTGGAAGTGACACGGTAGCAATGTGTGTTCTCTGATCAGGACTGCAGACATGACAGAGGAGAGTATTAGACTGGAAGGCAAACGCACAGCCTGATGGTCTCCATCTTTGATTTTGTCACACACATGTACAGTCATTTAGCGGAAAAGCCCATCGGCTAAGCAGTCCCTCTCATCTTCACACTCCTTCCTCCTGTCACGTCTCTTGTTTTAGGTAGCTTACAGCGTTTTTGTTCTAAAAAGGAAAACACTTTGAGTATGAAATTTAATTCTGAAGCCTCTAGTATTTCCCCTGTGTATGTATATACGCTGTTGCCCATGAAGTTGGAATAATTTGGTTTCATTTGCTTTCACACACATTCCTCTTTTTATTTCCAGTTTAACCAGTTGCAATGATTACATGCTGAGTCCCAGTTACAATTAATTTGTCAAGAATAAATCACATTATCAATCATTACATAAAGAAGGGATGAAAAAAATATTTTATTCCAACTTTATGGGCAACAGTGTACATGCTAATGGAATTTTGGAACACACCACCTTATTTATTTATTTATTTTGATAGATTGGACAGATTGGCTTAAGAATCTAGTTCGACCAGCTCTAAATGTAAAGTGTCGTGAGATAATTTTTGTTATGATGTGGCACTATATAAATAAAATATGATTGTTTGATCAATCGATTGATTTATTTATTTAGAAAGCTTGGAAACTAAATATGTTTCTACTGTGTTAGTGCAGTAGTGTCAGAAAAGGAGGTCTTATTAACACACTGTATTCCACTAATCACACAAGAAACAGACAAGTTAGCATCCCCGTTAGCATCAATAGTCATCCTCTTCTTATGGACAGACAGTAGCATCTCACTTGGATCTGACCAAATGACCAGAGGCACTTCTGGTCATGTTAAACCATTGTTGGTGATGCACGTTGTAATGACTGTTCAGTGTTCTGAATCCACCTCTGGTTCTCTGACCAGCAGACGGCAGCTCATATTCACCTCTGTCTTTGTTGGCTGTGGCATATTTCCTGACAGTGATGAGGGTTATCATTTGGTCATTTATTTAGACAAGGGGGACTATATGTTACCATGTTAAAATAAAAGCACTGAAATGGTCACCAGTAAAGAATAATTAAGTTCCAAGTGCCACTCAGAGTTTTGAAGATATTCCTGTTTTAGCTGCAACAAGTTCTTTAATTCTGATGCAATAAGTAGGTTCTCCTTTCTTAAACATCCACCAGTTTTATATAGAGCACAAAGATTGGACCGTGATTCAATGGAAAAAGGTCATGTGGTGTGATGAGTCCAGACTGACCTTGATGATTACCCATCATGCCTACTGCCTACAGTATAAGCCTGTGGGGGCAGTGTTATGATCTGGGGTTGATTCAGTTAGTCAGGTCTAGGTGTGAGTCTATGCAATGTGTCCCAAAAAATCCTGGAAACAAGTTTCAAAACAATGCCACGGTGAATGTGAGCCACAATCAAAGCTCAAGTAGTAGTAATGAAATTAACGAGGGGCTTTTTTTGGGACAGGCTGTGTATATACTGTATGTGTAGACACGCATGGCAGTTAAAAAACCTGATCCTGTTTCTGTGCACGCACACACCCGCACATAAACACGGCAAATCCTCTCAGAGCCGGGGTCTTTCCTCAGTGATAAATGTCAGCCTCCCTCCTCCTGAACAGATATCGATGGTTATTTGGGCTTATTTCTCCAATCTGTTGTTCACCTCAGAGCGGAGATGGAATCCATTTCTGCCTGGTTGGCAGCGAGGGGGGACTGTAGGACAAGGTAATTTGGCTGCCTGGCACCCTCTAGTATCTCTGTGTCTGAGCTGCTGAGCTATCTCAGCCTCTATTTCCAAAGTTTACCTCAAACAAACAACTGTGGTGGACACAAAACCCTCAGCTCTCTGCTCTGGGACACACTAACTGCTCCTGAACTGAAATGAAACAAACCTCAGATCCCCTCGGCAGGTGTTAAGTTTGATCTGGCTTTGGCAAACAATCTCATGAGGAAGAAAAAAACCCAGGAGATTTAAATACAAACTTTTATTTTTGCAGTTTACATCATATTAATATTGTCAGATGGCACCGGTAATTTCAGCACTGAACAGTTCATTTCTTCAATAAATGTGGGCTACAAAGTTTTTACACCTCTGTCAAATTTAACAACAGTAATTGAGATTTAAAGAAATGTAGTGTCAAGGATTTGTTGAGGGGTGTAGAGCCTGTAATTGGTCCACAAGTAAACATATCATATAACACAAGAAGTCAGAAACCCAGCACAGCAAACTTCCTTCATAAAGGGCCTTGGATCTGTCATATGAACTGATGTGGGTGTGATGAGGATTGTCGGGGTGAATTAATAAAATGCTACGAATCCTTTTTATTTGTAGTGGTGTGTGAGATTTTCAATTTGGTGATGATGACTCTTTAACAAAAGGCACATGTGGTAGAGATTAAAATGCATTTAATCACCTTTGCACCCAGAGTGGTTTGACATTGTGGTTTCTGAGAAACTAGTGGGTAAAAACTCATCTAAAAGTTAAAAGAGATCTTAAAAACATCAAAACGATCACTATAAGACTGTGGATCATTATTGTTGTTGTTGGTGCTGTAAACATTTAAGTCATTTTGAAAAGCTGCACTGTTTGCAGTGTGGCAAAAGAAAGACAAAAGTGCATTTGGAAAAAAGAGGAATGTCCTGAGATCTAACATACAAATCTTGGAAGAAAGACTTAGATAGTAGCACCATGACCATAAATATTGGATTATTACTTTTGTTCAATGCAGTACTTCTCCTATAAATGAAAAAGGCAGAGCTTGTTAAAATACGTAGGTGTAACACAGTCCAACTTTCTGTCAATGATGGACTGATGCCAACGTTAACTAGGCAAGGCACTGTCTGATCTGAAGGCATATGGAATGGTCATTTTAAGGAATATGAGCAACAGCACACTGGATAAGAAAAGAAAGAAACAACAGAAGTAGACAATACTTCCGATTCAGCTTTGAGAAGATTGGATGAGAAGTAGAGTGAAGGAGTCACAGGGCTGACTGGTAATCCACATTGTGCTCTGTGGGCTGACTGATTCATATTAACAGTAACAGCAAAAGGGCACTGGACATCATTCCACCATTTTGATGGGTTTAGGGTTAGGGTTTAACCAGTGGCACACAGGCTGTAAAGTGGCATTAATTCCATCGTTTCTTCCATATTAACTTCCTTTGGTACATTTGTGACTGTTATTGCGTCAAACACAGATTGTGAAAAGATTGACCTGATAAATTAACAACACAGAAGTAAACACAAATCTCCAAGTGGTGCTTGATGGAAATACCAGAAGTAAATTAAACACTAAGTAAACTCAAGTCCCCAAGTGACCAAACATGTTAGTATCAGGGATGCACTGATCCTCAAACTCTGACCAATCTGGATCATTAAAATCAGAAATCAGCTGATGGCTGATGTCAATATCAATGTTTTCGTGTTATTTATTTACTTAACTGTTTCATGTTGTTTTGTTGAAACACTTGCAGGCTAAACATGACAACGAGCACCTGTCACAGATGACTTTTGGAAGCATACTGAAGCAGAAGTGATCGGTGCAAAAATGATATATAATCATGTCATAAAATCTGGTCTTCATTTAAAATATTCTAAAAAAAAAAACAAAAAACAAAAAAGATGATTTTTTTTTGACATTTTGGTCCACGCTGTGTGAAGCAGTGCAGTCAGCTGAGTGGCTTTTTTAAATTTTTTTTTATTTTTGCATCTGTTGTTTGATGCAAAGGTCTGCGGAGAAGATGCACTACAATCTCAGCGTATCAGGCACACTTCACTGATTGTCTCAAGGTCTGCGAGGGAGGGGAGCAGGTCAAAGGTCAGTGGTGATGACAGGGGTGACACCGTGGATGAGCAGCGTGGGGCCCAGGTCCTTAGTGAGCAGATCCAGCTGGTGTAAATAGGCGCTGTAGCGGCGGGTGTCGGCTGGAGGGCGGGGCAAGTAGAGGAACCGAACAGCAGGCGGTGGACGGACCTGGTCCAGGATCAGCTTATTGACAGCCGAGAGGTAGTCATCTGACAGACGAGTGGCGTTACTCGGGAAGCTATTGACATAATCTTCTTCACTCTCCTCATCCTCTGCTGGCTTCTTGTCGTCTTTAGCGCCATCTGCTGACTGTTGTTTCTTGCTCCACTCTCCTTGCCTCTGCCAGTGTAGCGCCACCTGCTCGTCCCAGGCCACGGGGTAGACCTGGGCTTTAATTCTCAGCTCTTTTAACAGATGACCCAACTTCTCCTCTGACCCTCGAACGCTTCGCCCTTCCTCGACGCAAAGGAAGAGGCGGATTGTCGCTTTGCGCCAGGCTCGCACCATGTTGAGGATACACGCTAGCTGTAGCAGGAACAGAGAGCAGGTATCGACGTAGCTGCAGCTGTCCGGACGGAGGAGGTTTACCGGCCAGACGTCGATGTATATAGCGCCCTTCCCCTGAGAAGAGGACGCTGGGGACAGGGCCTGTGCTCGGTCGAAGTGGTTGAAGTAGCGAGCTAGCGCCACATTCTTTAACATCTTCATGGCGTCAGCGATGATGGCCACGTACTCCTGAGGCCCGACAACTTTCCCGTCTCGACTGTCACTGTGATCCAGTCTGTCGCTGGATCCCCGCAGGGAGGCAAAGTGGAACAGAGGGGACTGCTGCTCCAGGTCCGGGGAGGGGCCCGAGGGATCTGTGGACTGACTGGTGGACAGGGATGGATCAATCAGCTTGTCCGTCGGAGTGCAGTCGTCATAGAAACCCAAGACAAGGGTGTTGGGTCGCATCCCACCTGGGAGAAAAAAGAAGGAAAGAAAGGAAGCTGTTTAAGAAACATATGCCAATCATATTGTTGTCATTGTTACTGAACCTGTTTACATGACCAGAAAAATACGATAACTGGGAGTAATCGGATAATTGTAATTATCAGATCTGATGCGTTTACTTCAGAAAAACCTTAATTTAAACGCTCCAGTCCACTATAAGAATTCTTTTGGAGTACACAGTGATGGTAGACTCAAACGTCTTTCGCTCATATTTGACTCCATAACTTCCGTTTTCTATGATTTTAATTGTTTTTACACCTTTGCAGATGTAAAAGAAAGAAATAAATCAGATTAACTTGTATACATACAGGAAGACATCGGAGTACTGAGGAGAAATCCAGGTGTGTTAATCCAATTTCTCATAATCAGATACCTGCTGTTATCTGATAAAACTGATCAGATTAGGCTGTTTACGTGATTACTTGAATAATCTGATAACTCCAGAAATCGGATAGTGATCGAAGAGTTAGTGTGCATGTAAATGCGCTCAGTGACATATTGAGTTGTAGCTGCAGAGGATGTGTCATTTTATCTGATTCAGAGACAGAAAAAGACAGACATAGTGTAAAAGACCGGTAGAGAGATAAAGATGGGAGGAAAAGCCAAAGACAGATACTGTAAGAAGACAGAAAAGCAGTCAAAGCTGCACAAGTGACAAGTGAGAAAAGTAAAATGACAGCAGGTATGAAAGACAAAAACAAAAAAACCTCAGTGAGTCTGTCTCTTTTATAGTTTTGGATTGAACTGAAGAGAAAGTGAAGAAAAATGGTGAAGGTGCTTAGCAATCTGCTGAAAAGAATGTGATGAAATTGATGTTTATAAGCAGTAAAATAAGTGTCAGATGAACCAATTAGTGAAATTAGTTGAGGAGCTCAACTGAAAGCTGTGTTTTATTTTAGCTGTTTAAACATGATTATTGAAAGCTGTTAAAAAAGCCAGAAGCTTCAGGTTGAGTGGAACAGCCTCATGACACAACACATCAGGTCAAGTGCTGAAAGATGGTGATAAATGAGTTTTCTAAGTGACACTTGATCTGTACCTGAACACAGAAAAAGAGCTTATTTTTGAAGAATGTGAAGCAACTAAAACCTAATTTTTCAAACCATTAACACTTAGAGTCAATGCCATCACCAAGTCCACTCACTATAGTACAATGTAAACACTGCTGTCTAAGTATGTCATCATACTGCCCACAAAGAGGGCAAGATGTTAGCAATGTTTTTTTCTGTTCTGGTCTGTTTTTTTCTTCTTTTGCGCAAATATATTTGGTTCCCTCTGCTGTACTTCCATTGTCAGCTGTGTTATGGATGTTTTTTTTTAAATTGATAGTATGTTCAGCCTCTGTATTCACCTTTATTTTTTGAAAACCTGTGTGTTAAAGCCAAGTATGACAAATTGTGTAGCAAACTGCTGCGCTGCATGTGTTTCCCATTCATACAATCAGTGTATGTATGGTTGAATGATGGTTTGTGTCACTGCTATGATGCAAAAACACATTTATTTGGGAGTGTGAGGAGTTGAGAAAGTATGGTTTGCTTTTGAAAGAGTTTTCCTGAGTTTTCGCAGTTTGGTGGAAGGTTTCATGGTTACTGTGTCAAGTTGTGCATAATTAGTACCGAAACCAGGGGTGTCAAACTCATTTTAGTTCAAGGGCCACATTCAGCCCATTATGATCTCAAACGGACTGAGCCAGTAAAGTAATAACATAATAATCTATAAATAATAACCCAAAATTTTCGCTTTGTTTCAGTGTGAAAAAAGTTAAATTACATCATAAAAATGTAAATAACCTGAACAACCATGTACAACCTGAAATGAAAGAAAATAAGTTCAATTTCAACAATATCATGTCATCTTTCTGTTTTATCTATCTGTGTGACAGACTCAGGGGGTGGTTGTAAACTGTGTTTTCAGTCTCCTTTTAGAACCTCTAAAAGGGCTCTTCACTGGTTTGACCCCTTTTCATGTTTTTTTGGTGTAGTTTGTTTTGTTGCTTTCCCAATTTGCGACCTCCGTCCATGAGTTGTGGTTTTTATGAGAAATGTAACACATTACATAAACCTTTTCAAAATTGTTTATGCAAATTACAAATTCTTCTGTTAATCTTATATGATTTGTAATTTTAGGTTTTAAAAAACAGTGTCAATAATTCAGCTGATACTTATTTCTTTTCTCTTTCCTGTTGTGCTATTGCACAGTTATAACAAACTTTTTTTGTAATAAATAACTTGTACATATGTAATGTAGACAAACATAACTGTCATCCAAATATATGCAGTACTTTACTCATAACCAGTCCTTCTTTGGTACTATTTCTTGCTTTTACATCACACCTAGTCCACAAATCCGGCCAGAGGCAAGCACACGGATGACATTTCCTTCAGGAAATGTGACAATGTCTATTTTTTTTAATACTCAATTTTGATATTAAGATTTCAAAAAGCTATCTGTTTCATTTAAAGGGTTAATATTTTCAGTGTAGTTTTTGCACTTCACAAATTCATCCCATGGGCCAGCTTGGACCCTTTGGCTGACTGGTCCCATGGGCCAAGTGATTGACACACCTGACCTAAGTTATCAGGGAAAAAAAACACTGATGAACACAAGTAGAAAATCTGGTTATAGTGAACAATGGCACTAACCTGAAAGACATAGTAAACCCATCTTTTACAAGCTCAGTCTTCAATTTTAGCAGCAGCACAAAATATCAGTTACTGACAATATTTAATGTTATTTAACATTGAAGTACTGACCTAGTCCAGAGATGAACAGGAGATGTTGGACCCCATGGCGCACTGAGTCGGCCAGCGTCAAGTTAACAAAGGCTTTAATGTTCAGATAGTCCACCAGGGACAACCAGGAATCATACTGGGACTGCAGAGGGTCTGACGGTAACGTGTCTGTGAAGGTCGAAGAAAACAATGTTATGAGCTGAGAAATACAGCTGACAGTTTATTTGCTGAGAAAAGGCAAGAGAAGGGCCGAGAACAACGAGCACGGAGCCGAGAAGTCAGTTGGACGGAGCTGGAATTAGAGGTAAACGTGAGAGAGATGCTGAGATATGGAGGGGCAAGAAAAAGAGAGACAGATGCATGAGCAAATGACAGTGTAGGCAGAATGTGAAACAGAGAAAAAGATACAGGGAAGCACAAACAGGCAGGCAGGTGATCAATCATTCACCAAAAACATCAATATGTATGTGCGGAGCGTCCAGAGTCCACATCTACAGGCTTCTTGGACAACTCCTCAGGTAGGTTTACTTCTTTTAGGACCTCCTTGGTCAGTGTTCTTCGCATTCGGCTTCCAGGTAAAAATGTACCATTCAACTGAGAGATTAAATGGATGAATTTAAAAATATGACGAGAATGTGCTGTAGAAGTAGCCGGCAGTTCTCAACAACAAACTCCTCTTCATTATAGTCACAGGTGAATGAACGACTCCTTCATATTTCTCAAAACCAAGTGCCTGGTCAGGGCTAAACTGAGAGGAGGGCTCTTCAGTACTCTGATGAACCTATCATTCTTCCAGTGTAAAACTCGCTCACAGGGATTCGGAGTGAATTTCAGTCTCCCATCAATACTTACAAATCCCCTTCAGAAAAAGAAAATAATCAATGAGCCTTCTCCTTGTAACTCCTCTCCAAAGTGTACTCCTCTGCAGAAAAGAAGCACTGTGTGTGATTATCTCCATAGAAATGAGGCAGTAAATATGAGCCAGTGCATGCTAAAGCACACAGGAGCAACAAGTAACATGCTCTGTGGAAAACAACAGTTTAGAGCTGAAATTATTAATAATTGACTTGAACTTAAAAAAAATATTCAGTTACAATAGTCCTTAATTGAAGCTTTGTTTCCTTCACTTCGCTGCCACTAAACATTGGTTCTGCTGTTGTGTTTCACACAGACGCTTATTGTGACGCCACGATCAACACAAACAACATGGAGCGTAGCTCAGAAGAGACGAGGACAGAAAGGCAGAAAATGTCTATATGCTCACTTTTCTTCATTGTTAACATCACTTACTCCTTTAAACTTTTAGGCTTTAACATTAAACATTAAAAATATTTGACTTTATTTTTTAAAGTTGTATGTTAGTTCCATCTTAAATTTTTTGTGAGTTGGATCCAAATGTGCTGAAGACTGCAGTGCACATATTGTTTGTAGATGCCGTTTGACTTGTTTGTTGTTTAAATCTATAGATATTTTTATATATACTATTATACTATTGTCATTTCTATATAGATATTTTTTATATATCCTTTTACTTTTATACTTTTGTAGTTGTTATTTCAGCTGGTTCTGGAATAAAGGACAAGTTGTCATTTTCAGACATGTTTTTTTCACATTTTTACAATTTTTTGGGCTTATTCAAATAATCATTTAATTAAATCAAAGAAACTAATCAATAGATTAATCTATTACAAAAAGAATCGATAGCTGCAGCTCTACAAGAGTCAGAACAACTTGCGATTCAATTTATGCAGCAATATTAAAGTTTCAAGTAAAAAAAAAAAAAGCTTTTAGTTTTATTATTGCCTTCTCTAAATACCATAATCAAGTTAAATTGTCCAAAAGTTACATCCCATCAACATCCCAGATTTGTTTTGCTCATAATTAATAGTCACCCTCTCACACTGTGCTGGTTTAGATGAGAAATGATGCAGAAGTAACCTTTTCCAAAATGAAAATGCTTGGATGTTGTCATGCGAGAGGATGACAAGGACTTAAGAAGTTTCCAGCAAATAAAACTTATTAAAACATTCAGATGGGGAACAGAATTAAAATGAATTAGTCCCCATCGCTGTGTCCTTACTGAGGTCCCCCAGCTGGACGTGTCCCAGGACGTAGAGGCCGCTCTTCTTGATGTCGTTGATGAAGGTGATGAGTCCCACACTGCTGCGGGGGTTGGACACCATCAGCAGGACCTGAGGACGCCAGAACTTGACGTGGTCCTTCCTCACGTCCAACATCAGCAAATACTTACGCACCTAAGGGAGAAGAGGGAGAAATATGAGACAGTGTTTAGGAGTGGAAATTCTTTAGGAGAGGGCAGTTTATTACATATATTTCATACACGGTGCTTTAAATACATAGAACTACCAAAAAAAACAAAGCGCATAAACCATAAAAGATAGACTTATTTAAAAATATTTAAAAGAACAAAGTACAGAAAATAGTAATGAAAGTGACTG
>JAPQRQ010000006.1:6736536-6764441 GCA_037367365.1 Apogon talboti
CCCCCCCCCCCCCCCCAAGGATGTCCACATAAGGAGTCCATCCCCATGGCAATTTACTAAAGGTGTGGTACAGATCCGTGGTGCATGAGCTCTAAGGATTAACCTATTAAGGTGAATGTCTTTGGATCGTGAGAGGAAGTTGGAGTATCCAAAGAGCACCCGTGCAGACACAGGGAGAACATGGAAACTCCCCACATAAAGGCCCACACTGGCCGGTGCTGGAATCTAACCCAGTCCCTTCTTGCTGCGAGGGGACAGTACTATGCACAACACAACGATCTAAACACCTCAGGATGAAAATCTGAGGTGAAATTTTGCAGCATCTCTGCTTTTCTGTATTCCATGCCTTACCAAGCAGTGGTTTCTAATTTAGTATTTTGTGACATTCAGTATTCTGTTCCCTTTAGTCAATGTCTGGTCAAAGTTGGAACTGAGCCACAGATATTTAATTCAGAAGGCTCTGGCCCATCTGCAAATCAAACTCCCTATTTTGTTTTTAACATAATATAATTCATTTTGGGTTCTGCATTGTAGTGAACTATGAATCTAAATACACAAATGTTTAAAATGCTGGTATTGAATACATCTTTTATTGAGCGTGTAGGTTATGAAATGTGCTGTATTTTTCTATAAAATATCTCTTTGGAGACAACATGCAGGCAGGACAAGCCTTTTGATTACCTGCTAGCTCCCTCCATACACCTCTGAGGAGGGACTTCCCAAATGTCAGTTCTGTTTTTTTTTTGTTTTTTTTTTTTTAACCGAGTTGGATTTGTGATTCCATAGAGGATTTCAGACAGAAGGCAGCTCAAATAGAAATTATGATTCTCCTAACATGTCTATGTAATTCACCTGGGTTAACAAAAAGCCAACAGAGCTGTTTTTATACTGAATTATTTAAGTCTGCCAAGAGTAAAAAAAGAAAGTGAAGAACATTTTCAGTCAGAGTATTAGTACTTACTGACCTTATTCCCACGTTATCAAGGCCACTTTTAGAAGGCTAGATTTTTTCAGATCCTGTATTACCCTCTATATTCTATCATCTTCAGCAATTTCATAAGAGTAAGACAGCCATCTGAAAAATGAATCCAGCTTTCATTAATGCAGAGAAAAGCTTTCAAAAGTCGACTGCACTCAGAGAATTTTACTAATGGAGAGTTGTATTATTGCATGATGGTCTGAATGCCCCGGCACAGACTTTTTCTATTCTAAAGAGACTAGTATTATGTTTGTAAATTTGGGTAATAAAAGTGCCTGTAAAAACAGGTACACATTTAAAGATGTGAGACTTAAAACATATGAGCCAAACGAGGAAGAAGAAGAAAATGAGTTCCAGGAAAATCACTGTTTTTCTGAAAACCATTATTTTGAGTTGGCTGTTGGACACTGATGCTGAGGCTCTCCTTGTGGCTACTTGTTTTTTTCAATGTTTGTGAGAGAAGCTTCTGCAGATATCTGACCTTGTTGTACTCCTCAACTATACAACTGCTGCAAATCGAATACTAATTACCAGGATGTGTCAGCATATAGGAAGCAGACATATAGACAAACATATCAGCAAGTGTGTTTAGGAGACAGTAATTGTGTGCTTATATCAGCAAAGTATGGATTGGTAATAAATGATAGTAAGGCACTGGTCCGTTATGTGTCTCCAGAATGGATCTTGGCATTGACTCTACAAGTGAGAAATGAACAATATCCTAATAAAAGATATGCCCTAATTCTTTGTTTTGGTGACAGAGGTGGAGAGGACTGTCTAACACATTATTGTAAAATCACTCAATGGTGTTCAGTTAGGTTAGGAAGTGGTGACAGTTCACAGCAAACGATTCACATAATTTTCATACACCTACAAGGTCAGGGAAGTTCTGTTACAACCTGCTCACACATTGGATATAAACTAGCAATTCATACAGGAATCTTTTTCAATATCTATTACATATTGTATCTTGATGCCGAAGTAACAAACACAAACATTAGACAAAGCATATATTGTGTCTGTATGCAGGTATTGTGTTACCTGCAAGCATATGCGTGTGTTTTGCTAAGGCATGAATGAGTTCAAAAGGTGACAGAGTCGGAAGCATCACAGCAGAGGGAAGTACGCATGTTTTTTGAGGATCATGTAATTAACCCTTGTAATGACTGCAGCTATGTGGAAAATGAACAAGGTGGGTTTTGACAACGGAAAGTCACTAGGCTACACAGACATTAGAATTATACAAAAATATCTGCAGCTGAACACAACGCAGCAGGAAGGAACCTACATTTGAGGAGGATCAAGATTTCAAAAGGTTAGAAACTTGGAAAAAGTGGTTACTTTTCAAATATGGCTGCTGAAATTTCAATATTCCTGCTGTGATATCACATATAATATCAAGTATCAGTTAGAGGAGTTTTATCATGTGCAACTTTGTACATTTCCCTTTTGTTACATAGATGTTAAGTGAAATAGACCAACTCCATTTTAAGGCAGACTCACAGCTGTTTTGATGCTGAAATATTACTTAACATTTTTAATTTTTAACATTCAAGACATTTCAACAATTGAGAGCGAGAATAATTATCATAAAATGTCCTTTCTCAACACAGACTGGTAAAAAGCATCACACATAAGTTGGGTTGCTTAATATGAGCCTGCTCTGTGGGTTTTATTAATATAACTAAAGCTTTCTGGGTCTTTAAAATTAAATTTCAATCAGTTGACACTAATTAAAATTCAATCAAGTGACATTTTAATGAGACTTGCGTGTTTAGCCTATGAATTCCAAAATACCTTACTCTCATCAGCATAAAGAAGCTTTAGAAACAACATTTAGACATTAAAAATCACTTCTGAATGTTGTACTAATGACACAAATTCAGGTTTGTAATGACTGACAGCACTGAGTAAAATACATGCACTCACTGTAATGATTTCTCTACTGCGATAATAATAAAACATATCGACTCAAAGTTAGAGGCTACATCATATCAAAATGTACGACTTCTGCACTGTGTACACCTGCTGTCTGTAGACTTTCCTTTTATTTCTCCTCAGCTTGATCATTTACCATCAGTGGTACCCACTATGCACTCATCTTATTCCTTTCACTGTCCCATTGGAGGGTTGGTGTAATTACGATAAAAGCTCATCCACCCAGTGAGCACCCTCCCCCCATCTCTTTTGTCTCTCTGGTCCCTCGGTACAATCATCCTGCTCGCACCCCTTCTCCCATCGCTCTTATTCTCCAGTGACTGATGTCACTTCGCTGACGCAGCAAAAGCAGACTTAAAATAATCGCTGCCAATCAACTCCTTAGAAACATTAAAAACAGAAACAGAGAGCAATGAAGATGGCGAGAGCAGAGTCGGCCTTTAGCCAAAAGATGTGTCATAATGGAGGGGAAGCGGGGACAGAAACTTTATCCTCTCCCTCAGACATGCACACATGGGGTGGAGATGCCAGATCCTATAAGTGACAGGGTCAGTGAGTGTATGAGACGTTACGTCAGACATCATTGACGCAATGACAGGAGAGTCATTTGACCTTAAAAAATCTGAGATCTCTTCATACTAGATGAGCCTGATACAACACTTACCACCACTCACCTTTATAGAAACACTGTTTGAAAAGTTAAACCTCAGGTCATGTTGTTACCTGATAAGCAGTGTTTTCATTAATTACAGGAAGTCCTCGGGTTACGAACGAGTTCCGTTCCTACGCAGGCGGCGTAACCCAAATTTCCGCGTAAGTCGGATTTTACCCTTAAATACCCCCTAAATCTCGTAATCTTCGTAATGGCTTTCCTCTTGGCTTGCCCAGCATTGCCAGAAGATCCTGCTTTCTTTTTTGGGGCCATGATGCGAAAAAGGAGGGTGAAAAAGGCGAGGATACCGAGAAAATTACGGAGCACAAACACAGACACTCTACACTATGGCGCGACTGGAGACAAAATGGCAGACGAGACTCAGGCATCGTAAAGTTGAAACAGCGTAGGTCGAGTACCGCGTAACCCGAGGACCTCCTGTATATAGACGGTGCTGCCCTGCTCGAAAGAAAAAGTCCTGCTCCATCTGATGCGCATATTGAGACCTAACTTTGGAAAAAATATGAACAGCGGTCAATGGTGAGAAATCATCCTTTACTGTGTCGCCCTTTACACAAATGATGTTTGCCAATGTAAAAGATAATTTTATGAGCCAAGAAAGGTGCACTTTGTTGTAAGGATATTAAAGTAACATCTGATTTAGTGAGAAATGTCTCAGTGGACTGCATCTCTTACTGCATGTGATATACGTCAGCAATAGCAACTACCTTGGCATAATTCACCATGTTCTTCAAGAGGGAGGTGAAAAAGTGTTAAAAGACGTGAAAATTAGTAAGTATGCTGATATTGAAAGTGAGCAGATTGTGGAGAGGGACACTTAGGATGACGTCACCTCCCTGACTTTCTGGTGTGTAGTCTTTCATAGTCTGAACAGTTTTAAAAACAAAGTGCTACTTTCTTGGCTTGTAAAATTATCTGGTAAATTGACATCCTATGTGTAAAAAAGAAATAAATGTTGGTATGATTCAAATGGGATAAAAATAACTTGTCTCTCACCAGCGACTATAATGCAATATTTTCCATAAATAAAGGAGACGGGGTACAACCATCAGGGACAGACCTTTGGCTCTCGAGAGTTTATTTTGTTCCATAAAGATCTGAAAATACTGTGGTAAGTCTCACTCTTAAAACTGTGATAAATTATATATCACACAGAGCCATAGTACTGAATACCGAGCAGAGCATCTATTCATTCACACACTATCTGTTCTAACACATGGTAGACGCTCACTCGTCTTTGCAGTCTCTTGCATAGCCAGGCCCATCTCTATACATTAGTCCTGTAACAGCACTGGCTATAGTGCTGTCAGATCATAGATCTATTATCTATGATAATAGATGATAACCATCTATTATCATTCTTGAACAGGTGTAAAAACCAACATATCGATGAACACTATCAAAAAAAGTTTATGCCGACAATCAGTCAGTCATGGTGGTAGTGTCATGGTTTGGGGCTACACACAGAGGATGGTCCTGTTCCTGAGAAACCTTGGTGTATTTCTGTGTGAAAAGGACCTGCAGCATCGCCCCAGGCTGACCTTTGTAAGTGGGTGCCGTTACTTGTCACCTGATAGGAACACAATTCAGCATCCATGGGGACTGAAATACAAGCATGACTTCTCATCGCACAAGGAAGAACAGCTGAGCAAACACCTGTGCAACTCTGTGAACTCAGTACCCAACCTGGACAAATGCTGCTCTGTTCTTACACAAAAGACTGACACTGGTGGAGGTTCTAAGTGACCACTGCTATCAGATAATACAACTGTACCTTTGCTTTGTGAAATATCAGTTTTGTACAAATCTGTATAAGGTTAGGTTACTGCCTCGAATGCAGTATTTCAAAAGTCACATGCAAGAAATACTTGAAAGTGTAAAGAGTGGACTCACTTTTGAAAGGTACTTTCTGCAGAGCTGTAACTTTAGTTTAGTTCAATATTAAATCGCTGCATTATGTGTTTTAACTTTGGAGTTTTTGAAGTTAAGATCTGTTGATAGACTGGAGCAAAGATGTTGTTTTTTACCTGCAAAAATTAGACAGTAACTTTCTGACTAAACTAAGTTAATTTAAGTCTTGATAAATTAATTCTCTGAATGAATGAATGAATTCTCGGATTGTAGTGTCTTATATAATTATTTTTTTCTCCTATGACCATTAGCGGAGCATGAGAAAACAAAGTAAACACCAATGAAAACAATCAATAGTTGCAGCCATGTGCAGTTTCACCTCAAAAACTGTGGTATGAATTTGGAAAAAAATTAAGACTTTAAGTGAAATTGAACATACCATAATTTATGGACTATAAGCCGCTACTTTTTTCACATGCTTTGAACCCTGCGGCTCAAACAATGATGCGGCTAATTTAACGTTTTACGGGCTAACGAGCTTTATGTCGCCAATACATTTAGGCTCGTCACATCAGACCAATGAAATTACCGAACAGGTCACAGTGGACCAATGAAACCATTCGAATCACCGTAAAGTAAACACACTCACCCGTGCCCGACACAATTGCGTCCAAACCCGACAGGCACTTCAGTGCTTGTGTCCAAACCCGATCAGTTAAATCCAGTTGTTCCCATATATAGATTGGGGTTCAAATTAATTTTTTCTCTCTAAGGGGGTCTCTAGCTAAAAAAAAAAAAAAAAAAAAAAAAACACAAAAAAAGTTGCGCAAAGTAGCCTAAATATAATTATACCGACAGCATGCGCTCTCCTGGAGCAACAGCCACAGACGCACAGGTGTCAGTGGAATCACGCATTTATAAAGCCAGTGTTTGAAATATGTTGGAGCCAGAGGGAGCTCCCATAGAGTGAGGACATGGCTCCCATGAAAGCAACAAAGTCAAAAATCTGTGTTGGTCCCTCAAATGACGAATTATATTTTGATCAGAAATAAAGTTAATTTCCATCCCTGTGAGGTATTATCGTGAAAGATGTTAAGTTGTGCCATGCGTAAAAGTGCTCCAGGTGTGGATACAGAATGTGATTGACAGTCCTTGTGACATAAATAATGCGCGCAGCGCTTGAATGAACATCCTGGACCATTTTAACTCAGTTGATCCTGTCCTCATATCTTAACTGTAGGTCTATAGACTACCATCTGTCTGTGGGGTTTGGCACTCATCTCTTTTGTTTAAAGGAGAGTGTACCACATTAGGACAAATGTGGGTGTTCACTGTCTGTGCCGCTTTAATACCTGTAGCTGTTACTGTCCATGGAAGGTAATGCAGCTTTTGTTTCACTATTAACCCTATCTGTCCAATCGTAGACCCTAAATGCTCTAAATTCTTTGCTTTATAAATGCGTGATTCCACTGACACCTGTGCGTCTGTGGCTGTCGCTATAATTACATTGCATGTTGTTGGTATGATTATATTTACTTGCACAACTTTTTTTTTGTTGAGACAGAGACCCCCTTAAAGAAAAAAATATAATTCAAACCCTCCATTCTCCGACGTGCGTTTAACTGTCGGATGAGGTTACGCAGGGCCTCTTGGATTGCTGGGAGAGTTTTTATGACAGCCCAGATGGCATTATATTGGCATGCCCACCTAGTGTCAGACAATATCTTAAGTTCTATGCAATTTGCTTAGATTTTTTATTCATATTTTAAATTAATTTCTATTTGAGATTGAATGTGTATAAATAACGTGTGAATAAAATCAGATTAAATAAGAAAAAAAATTAAACATGATTTTTTGGGGGTGCTTTGACAATCTTAGGGGTAGCTGGAGCATCCCCAATCCCCTCCCTGGCGCCTCCCATGGTCCCGTTGGGTCCCGTTGGGTCCTGTCAGGCTCGGGTCGGGTTGCAGTCCTCTAGTGGACACCTGTGGCTTGCAGACAAGTGGGGCCTATATATGTACAAAATGTTTTTCCTTTTTAAATTCAGTGGGTGTCGCTTATATTCAGGTGCGCTCAATAGCCCGGAAATTACGGTATATGAGATAACATTAAAACCTTATTTTTCTACAAAAAAGCCTAATATTCCAGCTTTCACTTTTTAATCTATAAAAGATTAAACCGTGAAATTTGTTTGTCTTCTCTGTTTAAACCAAATTCATACAAAACTGATCACAAACCAAAGGACCAAGCTCTGACGTCACCGTCACATGCATCTTTATTCCCATCTACCCTCATTATCAGATAATTATTCTCTAACAACCTATTCTCTCCCATTCATCCAATGCAAATGATGATCCATCTGGATTTTTACACACCCCAATCTCACTCCAGTCAAATAACTCTGACTTATATTTGAACAAAGGTCAGTCCAAGCAGAGGACAGAGTGTTTGTTTTCTGAGCTAATGGTTCAGCTGGTCAATTGGCACATTATTATAGAGACAATTAAGGTGGCTGCAGAGAAAGCGGCTGTAATTTGGACATCAGATGGCGCTGAGGTGGTAAAAAGTAAAAAGAGCACAAATACTGCCAGTTGCTGTTCTCTTTTTAGTCCAGTCTGAGTGAAGTCTATTCCCTGCATGTGACCGAGTTGCCCACTTTCCACAAACGTCCACTGGCATCAGTGTGCAGTGCTCAGTTATGTCCTGATTCCTGGCCAGTAACCCTGTGACAGTTTGTGTATGTGCATTTAAGCTGCTCGTGATGCCCATGTAGCATCAGCAGTACGAAACATGGCATTCTCAGAGGAACTGTCTACGCAGCTGGAACAACTGCTGATAAAGCTGTGGCCAACAGAAGCCTCCTCACACAAAACACATTCGAAAAAAATAAAAACACATTAGGGGAAATGTTTACCAACATGCACAAAGATACTAAAGTCCAAGTGGAAGATGCACTTGCACATCAGCGATTAGGAAAAAAGAAAAAACACCCAGGGCATCTTGGATCCCGAACACACAAACCTGCATAGCTTCAGTTTCCTGCTGTATCCCAACACACACAAACACACCCAAACACAGACACACTTAACAAGCAGGCATCTTTTCCGCTACATCATAATTTCAATCCCTCCCCTCCCCTACACAACAGCAAATTTAAGGGAAAGGGAAATATTTCTGCTAAATTAGTTATGCTAATTACAGAGCAGTTCTCAGGGGTAGAGACGGCGCTAAATGGCTTTTAATTCTTTTCGCCTGGAAAGAGATGTAGGAGAACGCCAGACAGAGCGCGGAATGAAAGAGGCAGAGAGCACAAGCAAAAAAAAAAAAAAAGTTAAAAAAAAGACTAAACCGATAAACACACAAACAGCTGCCGTTACAATTTGCCCGGTGACACAGCAACAATGAACTAACAGAATTAACAACTCAGAGGGAAAAGGGGGAGGAGGCCCAAAGCAGGCAGCCAGCCAGACAACAAGTTGCCTTATCTGCTCCGGGGGCCCAGGGTCCACCGCCGTCCCCCAACAGGGAGAGGGCAGATCGACAGTATAGGAGAAGTTCTGCAGCTAACTTTGTGTCCTGTAGCCTTTGCCAGCGGTCACAATGTGATAGGGAGGCATGAGCAGATAGCATACAGTGCTGTATATGGAAGGCACCGGAGGAAACTGGGAGAAAATTATTTATTTATTCTGTCTCAGTCACTCTGCAGAATCCACTTTCTCATAAAAGTATGCACATTTAGTTTGGCGGCTGAACAAAATCCTTAGGGTCTCGATGTGGAACCTATAGAGAAATGTTTAAATTGTTTTCATTACAGCAGCCAGCTATGAAATGTACATTTTGTTGTGTACAGTCTGTGGCCTCAGGGTTGATGAACTGAACGAAGGAAGAACCGGCTATGTAGTTCTATGACGGTTAAAACAACACAGAAGTCATGTAATTACACACACAAATGCAGAGGAGTGAGCACATTATGCACAGCAGATTATATACAGACCATCTGTTACTTATATACATTTATCTATATGACATAATCACCATAAAACTATCAGAAAATCAAATCAAATCAGATTGATTTATACAGTGCCAAATCATAACAAAAGTTATATCATGGCACTTTACATATAGAGCTGGTCGAAACCAGGCTCTCACGCTAATATACAGAAACCCAACATATTCCTCCAGGAGCAAAAACTTCCTTTTAACAGGCAGAAACCTCGAGCAGACCCCGACTCCTGGATCTATTTTATCTTCTTTGCTGAGTGTATATTTGAATCTTTGCTTTTTTTTAAACCAGAGAACATGTACATGAAAATTCCATCCCTCACTTTATGCAGTGATTTTAATTCAGCTCTGAAACCTTCACTACTTTGTATAGTTTATTTCTTTCACTCCTAAGACCTTACCTTCAATTCACTTTACAACTGGTGAATAAATCCTAGCGATCGGGGGACCAATATTACAAGAGAAAAGCTTATTGATTTCAGAATTATCTCCCAGCCCCTTTTATTCTTTGTGTGTTATTTACACTGTTTGTTGCCTGTATCCTGATTTCAACTAGACCTGACTGATACGGCCTTGCTGTCGGAAGCGGCAAATCTCCTAACACGTCTCAGGACTCACATCCAACTGTAACTGCAGAGGAATTCATAACACCAAATGCAGCGCTGGAGGCAATCTGTCATAGCAATAAAGTGATACATGGTGTTTAAATGGTTTTTTCAGAAGCAATTATCATGTTTAAAATGTATTTCAGAGCCAGTGACTGAGTTTAATCAAGGAGGGTATACAACAAAACAATATCAGTTATTGGATTTTTATAACTTAAAAAAACAATAACAAAAAATAACCACACACACACACACACAGTATAGTGCAGTGTAGGTTCAGATGTCAACATTTGTGACACCATCTATATGGAAAAGGTCATAAAAAGTTGCACAGTGCGTTGAATACTAAACTAGAGCAGTGCTGATGTTACATACACACAGATACTGTCCTAAGGTTATGTTACCGTTGAGTGGAAATTGCTTGAGGGAGCTTTTATAAATCAGGATCATTGCAGGTGTCTTAGGAATACAAACAACACACAGATGCACACACACAAACATTGTAAATCTAAATCTCTAAGCATCTCCACGCACTGTTACCTGAACATCCAGTTCAAGTCTTCACAAAAATAAAACACACGCACGCATTCACAGTTTTACAGTCGGTCCCTCTCCAATATACAGCTGTAAGCAGTGGCCAGTTTTATGTCTTTTAATTAGTACACTGTCGCCATAGCAGCATCCAGCTGGCAAATAAACCTCCTGCTTACACACACATAAACAATGGCAGCGGTAGGAAACAGGGAAGGAGAAAGAACAGGAATAATGTGTGCTACTGCAGGAACACACTCATTATGAATGACAGCAAACAGAATGTGGGGAAAACTTGTGACACTAAGCGTAGACTGTGTGTGTGTGTTTGTGAGTGACTGTATGCATGCCTAATATTCATAATACACAATGTAGGTGTGTTTGTGTGCACCGTACCTGAAATTAGGTGCAGATGCCCACTCCAGAGCGAGGCACGCCAAGTCCACAGCAGCATACACCAACAGGAAGAAAATGGTCACAATACTGGCGATGGTGTTGAGCTTCCCTGAAAACAGCACCAGCTACAAACAAGGCGTAAAACAAAAGATGGAAAGAGAGAAAAGGATTAACATCCACAGTAACAAATCATTCCAAAGTTAAGCAGTGCCTTTAAATACTCTTGTCATAGGGCCTCCCTAAGCTCCATTTACCTTCTGTGGAAAGCATACATAATTTTTTCAAGGAGGATGAGATACAAGTCCAGCTGTTTTCCAATACAAATCTTGTTTACTTGGACTTCTTAATCTTCTTATTATGGAGCAAAAACTACCGCTGTGAGCAACACTGTCAACTGGAGTTCTGAAACAAATTAGGATCAAGAGTGGAGATATGTGCCAACATAGTGTATTTACACTTAAATGATACAGACAAATAATCTGGTGTGAGTTGTGTGAGATAGTGAACTAAATCATGTAATTAATTGCTTGGCAATGCAGTGTAGTTGTGTCTGGCTTATCAGCAAGACGTAACAAAGCAATTTTAAAAATGACGGTACTTAATTAAAATGATAATCTATTAACAAAAACATTATCAAGGCCAAAGGGTCAACAGATTTCTCTACAACTAAATCGTTTATTACCTTTTAGAAACCTTAGTAAGATTTTTCTCTTTAAGATATGACTATCTCTCTGTGCGATATTGGGACATTAAGGGACATCTTGTTAGAATTAAATTGTTCAACACTTTCCTGGAGACCCTTGAAAGACCACAGGTGGTCCCTTAGGCTCCACCTCGGGAGCCACTAATCGAAGCTAATGCTCAGCTTTAATTAAGATTGGTATCTAGACGGCTGCTCAGCTACGCGACAACATGGCCCCACTACATTTAGTATTCTCAGTGGCTGATTTGGAGGAAGAGTGGTACATCTAATACACCTGACAGCACAGGAATGTATGAGACTCCCCCTCCCTCTCGTACAGAGGAGTACTAGGTGACTTTTAATAGAGGAGGAAAATGATGACCCCATTAGAAGTACTGCTGCCTGCCATGTTCCCTGACATCAAGATGTGTTAATTCAGCTGAGTGAGGTACTACAGAGGTGAGTGCCAAAAGCATTCCATATTAAATCAAAGTACCAGTTTTTTCAAGAGCTTTCACACACTTCTTACAGTTTGTTTGCAGCAAGTGAAGTTTGTCAGTTAGATAATACAGGTCTTGATTGGTCAACAGGGGTGACAGAGCTTTGCAGTTAGAGTTCGAGGGTGGTGTTATAATTTTACCACCTAAATCACATGTTACCTTTTAAATCCCTCCCTAAAAGCATCTGAAGGCATCTTTTACTCTCACTGTAAATATTATGTCCTACTTATGTGTGTGTGTTTTCTTTTTCATGGATCAAACTACTCTTTCCAAGGGTGATGAACTTTTATCAAAAACAATGTTTAGACTGTGGCACAATTTATGTTTCAATGCACTTAGACTTAAATGTGTAAGCTTTATAATGATCTATCAGCACAAATGGAATACAGCATGCATAATTATGCTTTCTTTCACGAGTGTATAATCACCTGTATGTATGAATTGTGTTTTGTTAAATTGGAGTAAGCTCTTTTTGTTAACATACGGAGCAAGTCCTCCTTCATAGAGCTGCCATAGTACAGAATGGATAAACCAAATTCTGGCTCAAGAGAGGGCACTGTCACAGCCAAATCCACAAACAAAATTCAAGTTGTTCTAGTTACAGCATATGCAAGAATAATACTTTCTGTCACTCGTATTTAACAATAAAATGTGTTGACTATATATATATATATATATATATATATATAGTGATGAAATAGAAGATCAAAATGATTTTGATTTAGCAGATATACATTTTTCTTTTGTTAAGGGTGTCTTATATATATCCCAGTTGAAATAGATTATTTAATTTTCTTTGTTAATTCAATTCACTTTATTGTCCCTCGGTAGATACAGCATGCACAATAAAGTGTGGAAAAACTATATGGCTCCTAGTGCAGAAATAATAGACTCAGCTCAGCTTACATATAGCAATAATAATAAAAATCACCAATATGAACTTAATATATACAAATAATGGTTGTTTCATTAAATAAACTGGGGTTGCAGCCCCCAAATTATTTCTCAAAATTCATAAATGCTTAAGATTTCTAAAATAATGTCAACTTTTTGTGTAAATTTACCCTTGGTCTGAATGAACTGAACCAGCTATCCATTAGCTCCTTTTGGCTTGCTAGCTAATGTTTGCCGATTTGACTGTTTGGGAAAAAACACAGATTATATACAGTTAGCGGACATGTAGGAACTGTAATGTCACCCGTTAGTTTCTGAATTGCTGTTTTGAAGTCAGTACTTGCACATTGGCTCTTGCCATGTTGGCTTTTTGGAGCCAGAAGGGACCAAAGGTGTGGAACCGTGGGAGCCCAAGGGATCAGAGGAGAGCTAAGCACTAACTTACTAACTCATCAAGGGGATAAACTTCATAAAGCATTGCAAGACAAAGTTATTGTACAGTCCAGTTAGTGGAACCTATTGACCACAGTCACAGTGGAGCTGTTTTGAATAAATAGTTGTACAATATAAATTGAAACTCTGAAGATCTGACTCAGCAAGTGAGCAAGCTGTCACACAATCTGTCAATCAAAGCCTGACAGGGTAGATAATAAAGCTTCTATTTGACCTGAGATCTGATTAATGGAGGGAAAAATTACTGATGGACCATCAGCTCTCTTATTAGAGGTTCCAAATAAAATGGATGTGATTGGAATCAGTCCTGGAAGAAATATTGACTTCAATGCAGCCTATGGGAAGCAGGTTTTTTGGAGCCATTCATAGTGGCTTCAAATCATATTACAACTTTTAAGATAATTCCACACTGGCTTAATTTCGGAGCAGAGGTCCTTGCCTCTTGGTGTAAAAAAAAGAAAATGATTTGATTTAATAAAAAATATAAATAAATAAATGACTGACAGGAAATAGTATTCTGGCACATGTGTAGGGAAAAAAAAAGGTATTAATGCATTTTTTGCATTCGTATATCATTATACATTGGTGTGAAAGGAAAATCCCTGAATCCTAAGTAATTCTGTTTCCATATTTATTGTATTTGGTTCATGCTTCATTCCTGGCATTTAAATCTTCCTGCATTAACCAATCTCTGGCTTATAAATGCCATCTAAGTAATAACTTCAAGTAGTGTGATATATTTGACTTACAGTTCAACAATGTGAAAGTATGGAGGGGACAAACATGATTTATAGTGACTAAAATCCATTACACACTCATCGATACATGTTCTTTGGCTGCACTGAAACAGCACTGCCTCCCACAGAACCACCCCTTAGTTGTATTCATTACGTGTAGAAATTACGCTCATTAATAATAAAACCAATCACCCCAGTTTTGAGTTATGGGATGGGCTGGAAAATATCCACAAGATAACTCATAACAAGGGAAGAATTTTCTATTGCACATCTACCTTCAGGAGTGTGCTGATGAAACAAAATCGTGCATAGGTACTAGCCATCATTAGTCCTTCTGAAGGGAGAGAAACCTTTTCTGAGCCCATTTCATCATCACCATGATCAAGAGTTCCATCTTTGCCTGTGGTGAGCAGCAGAGATTGTTTTCTCTATGTTTGTTCCTGGCTACAGTAGTTGCCTCCTTGATTTGAGCAGAGGCTTCCAATTATTCTACATTTTTACCATTGGTCACTGAGCAGCACACGGCTTCAGAGGGAGCATATTTTCTTAAGCTCGAGGGCGTTTCATTGGTGGAGGGTGGTAAGTATTCTAGCAACTCTGTGACCATGAGGCAGGAGTAAACCGAAGGAGAAAGAGAGAAGATAACAGTGAAGTGAGATTAATGATGTCACATTATTGACAGGTAGAAAGAAAATGACATTATGAGACGAACCAGGGGAGCAATGAGGAAAGAAAGAGAAGAAGACAGAAAAAGATGAGAGGAAAAAGATGAGTGAAAGTACAGGAAGCAGGTGAGGGAGCATCTCTGACCTCTGGCAGCCAAAGTCAGTGGGTGTCTCTCCAGCGCACCCCTGGGAGCCGGCTCCACCAGAACATTAATTAGCCATTAACTCAGACACAGACCAGCATGGACAACTGCTCTACTGCAACTGTAGTGTGTGAGCGTGCACATGAACATGCCCATACTCCACTCCCCCGGGTATGTTTTTGTGTGGCCGTTTGAAAGACAGACAGTTTTTAGTGGAAAGCAGAGTGCACAAACTGCCACACATTTATTGAAGTGAATGGGCTCATTTATACACTTTTATTAAATAAAAAGAGAAGACTGGAAGCAGCCAAGTTGCACTTTGGACTAAAAAGAAAATACTTTTCCAGAAATGTCTTAGGGTTACAGATAACAATTGGACAGTGCTGTCTTACATCAGTGTTGGAGTTCAGAAAAAGATAGAGCACAGCTAATGAAGCCAAAACCACATGTTTAGAAAAATCATATTTGTTTTTTTGAGAAGTAATTGACAAAATTCAAACTAAGCTTGGTCCATAGTTTTCATGATCAATCAGAACAGCTCCTCCAAAACTTTACAGTATCTTTCATGATTATAATCACAGTTTGCGCATATTATTTAGCAAGATTTAGACCATGTAATGGTATATGTTAGGTAGAAGTTATCCAAAGTTACTAAAGTTAGAAAGTTAAAACATAAAGCTTGTGATTGTGAAAAGAGCAAATTTGTAATGATAATGTAATAATTACCTCAGATAACTGTTAGCTTCTACAAATCCCAATTAGTTATCCAGGAATTTGAAGTCACCTGCTGAGTCTATATGTTAATTACTGTATTTCCTCAGATAAAAATCAGACAGCAGTGAGGCCAGTCTTCACTATTACAAGTTGAATCTATTGCACGCAACATTGTAATGCAGTTGCATTCAACACTTTCTTGTTGTAGATCACTCATCTGAAGACATATTGTCCAAATTCAGTCACTAGAGGTGTGTGTGTGTGTGTGAGACTTACTGACTTACACAATAAAAGCACTGTTATGCAGTGAAATATTTTTATTCACTGAAATGCTAGAGGGCTTTTATTTTGTAACGGTTGTGTTTGTAGAATAGCACAATGCAGTATCTTACTATAGCACTATCACAAATGTAAGTGGATCAACGCAAGGTTTTGTACTAAGTTTTAACCTATGAACATTTAAATAAAGGGTCTGGTACCTTCTACAGTGGAGAGAAATAAAGCCACGACTTGAGGAAATACTGTATTTTGAATTCTTAAATTTCCATCCAACATACCACATGAGACTGCCATGGAGGATAATAATGCAAGTAGCATCATTTAAGTAATAACCACTGGTTAATTGACTTGTGATACAATGATAAAATTGCTGATGTGTGGTTGGAACAGAGTTGTGTGCTTTTACAGAGCTGCAGTTTCAAGTCAGATGAATTTGAGTCTAAGTTCTTTTTTCCCCTGGTGGGATGTTTACGCATTTGGAACAAGCAAATTTGCTCCAAGAATGTTTAGAAGAGTTGGTCTTTGTCTGGTCTCAAAACAGGCTGAAGTGGTCGGTTTGTGGTGGGAGCGTATTCATACATCTATTAAATCTACCAGGTGTACTCCACAAATCTGATCTCAACAGCTCTGGGATACAGCAGAGCATGAGAATTGCAGCAACTTGCAGAGTAGTAGTAAAAGGTAGCCAGAGAATGTCTTTCACAGTAATATGCACGAGACCAGAACACAGGGGCTTCTCTCTGCATTTACACTCTTGCTACAATTCTGACCAATAAGCAGAGTGAATGTTCAAATATGGTTTGTAGTGATGAATCTTGGTTTGATATGATTTTTCTGTATGAGTGGAAATCAAAGGCAAAAAACATTTTACAAAATCATCAACTACATCAGAGCTGAGCCAATAAATTGTGTGTCTTACAAACTGTTCAACAGTGGTTCACTACAATTTATTGGACTTTGTATTAAGAGTGCAAAACTTTCTCTGTTCCCCATATTATTTATGCACTTCTCAACCTACCTCCTTTCTAATCTCTTTCTGTCTCCTTTCTCCTGTATTCCGGTTTTGGTTTTTTTTGTTTTTAGTCCAACGGCCCGAAGGTCCAATGGACTATTGGTATCAGTTGTCGTCTGTCCGTCGTCCTTAAACAATTTTTCAAGAATCTTCTCTGAAACCGTCGGCCAGAATGCCTTCATATTTGTTGTGGAACATTTTGGGGTATGGTCTACCATTTTTGTTCAAAGAATTGGGAAATATTGATTTTTGAATTTTTTATGAAGTTTTGAAATTTTAAAAGTCCTCATTGGTTTATAATGGGACAAATTTCAAAGTGCTATAACTTCAAAACAGTTGAAGATATTGATATAATTACTATTGGCAATAGATAGGAAGTCACATATGGGCTTTCATTTGGTGCCATGACCTTTGACCTTGAATGACCTTGAAAGGTCAAACGAATGTCCATTAATGTCTTTAAATATACCACTGGACTACAGGACCGTTGGTCCGTCTTTTTTCAAATCTTTGAGGTAATTTTCACTGTCATTAAATCCCATCAAAAGGTATTCAGTTGGATCTCTAAAAAGAAGTTGAAGTTGTGCTCAGTTGTTTTTCCAAGTTTACAAAGATGTTTCTTTTCAGTGGCTACTAAGTGTGATTTCCAAAATTACCACATGCACTAGAATGATGGATAAAATTGGCAAGCCTTCCTGTGGCTACAACACTTCTATGGACAAGTTTAGACGATTCAGAAAACTGTAATTTGTGTTTTTTCTTGCTTTTACAACATAGTAAATTCCAAGAAGCTGACTGACTTCAATGCAACCATTTACAAATGTCTAATTATCTCTTTATATTTGAGTCAGGCTAACGTCATAGATAAAGTTTTGTCCTTTTTTCTTTAACTTTTCTGCATTTATTCTCCTCATGTTCTTCCTTACTTTGCCTCTATTTAAAAGTCTGAAAAAAGAAAGTCTTGGCTCAAACCTTCCTCCCTGTCCTTCCTTCTTTTCAATCCTGCAGTGTGTGAAGATTACAATCAGACTTTTGTCATCAGTAAATCATTCAAATGGCCGAGGAAGTGGCAGAGAGAAAGAAGAAGAGGGAGTCAATGATCTTTGATGGCAGCGACAGAGGCACAGCTAACGATTTCCATCTAATTGCTCCTCCTCCACTCCTGGAGAGAGATGAGGAGAGGAGGACGATGGAGGGACACGGAGTTAGTGAAAGAGAGAGAGCGCTCAAATAACGACAAGCCATTCAGCCTTTAACACTCACCTCTGATAATGATGGGATAGTCAGGCCTATTTGCTCCTCCGTGACTCTCTACCTTCTCCTCCCCCCACACCAATATTTTCTCATCACTTTAAACTGTCTTCTTTTCACCACTTAGACAACAAGGCAGCATGCAGATATGCCCTACATGCAAACTGTTGTTTCATTCAGCAACAGCTATTCTGTTCAGATGAAACTCACCGAAGTGGCATATCTTCTTTCCAACCAAATGGATTAGAAACAATTAAAGTAGTATCCGAGTGTAGGTGAGATTTCTGAATAATTTGTTCACCAAATATGCCAGTCATCCAGCAAAAGATTTTTCACACAAACAAATGCAAATTTCAATGCAAATCGAACGGAAACAATGACATTAAACTGTCCAAGCTGAACTCACCAGTTCTGTGTAAAGAGTCAACTGTCGAGTTCAGCTGCTGAACTGCCTGACTTTGCTTCTTGACATTGTTTCTAAAACAAAGAGCTTTCACTGATTTTGTCCCCGCTGCACAACCAACCTCATGTCTGTGCTCCAGAAATAATATCAGCGGGATAGATGTTTTGTTTCTTTAGTAGTGAGCACTACTGCCACTGGGGCTCAGCAGGAATTGATCTCAAATTTACTGAGATTTTCAATAAAATATTTAAAACAAGGTCTGAGGCTAGTGTTGGTATATGTGACCTTTGGAATAGTGGTGATTGATACACGTCATTTTGTTGTGAACATCAGCTTTTTTTAATAAACGACACATCCACTCCATTTCAGATTTGGTGGCATTTTGGTGAAGAACAAGGAGAATGTGGCTGACAACACTTCTGCTACATGATTTCTTTCGTGATATCTTAATGTTCCGTTTATGTTCCCACAAAAATCTATATTAATAATCTATAAATTAACTGTAAAACAATCAGTGGCCTCTGTCAAATGCCTGTATTTGTTTCCTCACCTGAACAAGGAACCAGGAGATGAGCACTGACACCCAAGGGTTACCACCTTGTGACGTCTTCTTCGCTGGAGACAACGCCTTCCCTACAACGATGAAGACAAAGACATTCCCACTCAGAACACATGAATGACTTATGTCACTTATTACAAAAAAGATAGTACATAAGATAGGAAATTGGAATTAGCGCCATGGACTTATTTCACTGACTATTGCTAAGTAAGATAAAGATTGGCTAAAACAACAAATCCTCAGAGATCTTAGTAGAAACAGGCCAATTAATCAGTATCGATAGAACAATTTACTACTGATAATATCTGACACTGTTGGTATCAGCAGAGGTTGGTGCTGATAGTGGCCTAAAGTTAATGTTCAGCTTCTAAAATGGCACTGACTCTGAAGGAAAATAATGGCTCCACACATTAAAAATCACTCCAATCTAGATGTTTTATGGTGAGTTTAGTTAGTTCTGTTGTGCTTTCAGCTACATTTTGGTAGTTATTAGTTTGACTTAGATGTTTAATTCAGCAGTTTTTTGGTTTCTAATAAAACGACAGAGAGTTCATTTCAGATATGCATAATGTGTTTTGAGTGTCATTTGGAGGTTGAGGGGTAAGAATGATATCAGACAATTGGTTTACTTTTTCCTGCTCCAAATATACCAAACTATTGGTATTATATTGGAATTTAAAATCCACTATCAGTTGACCTCTACATTGCAGTGACATTGTAGCATAACAACCCTAAACATATCTGTTTTGACCTTAAAATTCTGTCATGAAGCTCTGAATGCAAACCGTAGACTTTAGTTTAATTAAAGTAGGCAATGACTGACCATCCTTGTGTTTAATTCACTTTATTTTCTATTAAATGTATGCAGGCATTGCTCCCCAAGTTAGGAAATGCTGCAGTCCATCATTCTTGACACACTGTAGAGAAAATGAAACAGCGGGTGGACGTTCTTCTGCATTCGCACGTCAAACTCAGAGACATCTGTTAGTTTGTCAATACTTGCACTAGTTTAACTCAAGCTCCTCTACTGACACCTCCCCCTCCTTGCTGCTATTCCTGATCAGTTTTGACACTTAACTTCGCACAAGCCTCTATGAAATATTAATGGATTCACTTATCAAATAACAAGAAGCTTGCCATCGGTGGACGTTCAGTTCCCTGGAAACATTCATGATGGTCAAAGGTTCAGGTTGCTCTCTCAACCTTTGTGAAGTGGTGTGACAATAATTTCCTGGACCTCAATGTGACAAAAACCAAGGAATTAATCATTGATTTTAGGAAGAATTATTTTAATCCAGCAGCCAGCATCATTCATGGAGAAAATGTGGAAATTGTTGAGGCCTATAAATACTTAGGAACCCTTTTTGACTCTAATCTTAGATTTGATAAAAACACAAAACACAGAGTCTGTTATTAAACAGGGACAACAGAAGATCCACTTGATGCGGAGGCTGAAATCTTTTAATGTCTCTGAGGAAATTTTGTGTAACTTTTACCACTCGTTTATTGAAAGCCTTTTAACATTTTCTTTTATCTGCTGGTTTTATGGATTGCCTGTGAAGGACAAGAACAGCCTCAGTGGCATTGTTAAAATCTGCTCAAAGATTATTGGCATCCCACTGACAGACCTGAGCTCCCTCTGGAAGAAACGGGTGGTCCAGAAAGCTCGTCAGGTCATGAGTCAACCTGATCATGTCCTGGCTCAGGAATTTTGTTTAATGCCCTCAGGAAGGTGCAACCTCGCCCCGCCGAGGAAAACAAACAGATATGCCAGCTCTTTTATTCCCATCAGGCTTCTTAATTCTGTTGATGGTCAAACATTGTGACCACAATATGTATCTGTTTGCTTATCTATCTATTTATTTATTATTCTGGTCCATGCTGGTCCATGCACTTTGACCTATGCTGCTCTGCTCCCTGCATTTGAATTGCACTGAAAGGCTGTCGATGTGATTTTGTTTTGTTTGTGTATGTGTGTATATTGGATGTTTTTTGTTGAATTCAACGACGGTAGTCTGTAAACTAAATTGCCCTATAGGGATAAAGAAAGTAGTCTGAATTGAATTGAATTGAATTGAATTGAGAATCTGGCCTCGCGTAGGACACAGACTCCTCACCTTATCAAATTAAATTCTAAATTCATATTTAAAGCATCACCTGTTGGAAGACGTAAGAGGAAGTCACACATGCACAAGCAACAAGTCTTGAATCTTTATAAGTCTCAAGCAACTCCAAAGTTTCTGTGGTTAACAGGTTTTTGAGACCCGGCTAAAAATCAAGCAAAACAAGTCATCTCATACGAACCTCTGATAACCTAACCTTCATGAAAACCTGAGCCATCGTTTACAAGCCAGCAACACAGAATGGTCCTCCGAAATTAAAATATAGACTTATAGGTCTAAATGTCTCCTGTGTGAAAACAGAAGTCATTGTTTCTATGTTTCTTCATATCAAAGCTAGAGTTAACTGAGTAACAACCTAAAATATTTTACACTTGTGGTTTAATTAACTATTTTTACTGCCGTGAAATAATTCAGTACTTATTTGAAGATTTTATACACTGTACAGCCACAAAAAAGTCATCATGAGGATAGGAGTGAATAGGAGTCTTCCATTTCATAATTACTGCAGTGATTAATATGTTTCAGCTGAAACAAGTTAGTTAACCCTAACTGAAAGAGCGGTGCAGTGGTTAAGTCATCTGCCAGCATTGGTCGCCGATGTCTCAAGTTCTAAAAATTGTAGTATAAGTAAAGTCATGACACTCAAGACCTTCAGCTCGCCCTTTTAAGAATTTATTAACACTTAACACATGATTTGTCCAATCCTGTAATCAGTTACATTTTTTAAAAAATGTTTAGTTTTTTTTAAAACGGCGTTAGTTGGTTCTTCATCGTGTGATTGATACTTTGGTGGATTTTATATGCATTTCCCCAGACTTTTAAGCTTTATGTACTGAACAGAACAATAAAATATATACAAATCTGATTTCAAATATTCCAAGTTTTGTTTAGATTTGAGATGGATTTAGATGTTTGTTATTTCACATAATTAATATGCATTTTATATAATGAATGATCAAGTATAAGACCCAGATATTTTGCTGAGGCATTTCTTACACTGATTTAATTCCATTTTTAAAGTGTTTAGTTCTGTTGGGACAAAGAGGTAACATTTAGCATGTGAAATGCTATATAGACAAAAACATCCTGCACTCATTTGTTGCCCTGTTTCACAAAATATGTAACTTATTTCTACCATATCTTTCCAAAAACCCAAAGCTCACAACAGCAGCGATGTATTCCAGTGAAATACACCCCCTCTGTATTGATTCTTTCTTTTAATCTCCAGAAATGCTAGGGCCATATTTAAACCAACAAACAGTGTGAAAAATAAAATCTTACCGTTCCCCTCCAGTTATACCCTGTCTATCCTGATCAAATATATAACAAAGACTATGTTCCTGTTTGATGACTTCGTAACACCAACAGGCTAATTGTGCTGTTTAACTCTCACTTATTTACTTATTTCCTCTCAGTCAGTATTTATTCCAGTCTGAAGGCAAACTAATGCACTTATTCAGCTATTAATATTAAATGTCTGGAAGTAGTGAGGAAAATTAAAACAGTTTCATCTTGAGCTATGTGAATGCATCAAAACTCTCTCTCTCCTGTTTGGAGCCAAAATGGAGAAGTCTGAGTTTACAGACCAGATCAGATTTAGATTAGCGTTGGTAATTTTTTCTGTTACTGACATTTAAACACAATTTATATAATTAAGTACATGTCTTTTGAGGAGAGAAAGCAGGGGAAGTGAGTGGGTGGGAAAGTGAGCGGGAGCCACACTAAGCTGACACTTAATTTCATTTCATACCTTACAGTGGTGCATGGTTTAGTCTAAGAAAAAGGCATTTAAATACAGCCTTGTGACTGATGACATTTATGCATAAGCACGCTGAAGCTTGACACAATAAGGTTTATACATGGGCAAGAAAAGATACAAGCGAAGACTGCTGTGTGAAAAGACATAACAAGAAGAGAGACAGAGAGAGAGAGAGAGAGAGAGAGAGAGGGATGAATGAGGAGGGGGTGAAAGTTGGTGGAAGGGAATCAGAGTTTAAGACTGAATTTCACAGCTGATAAATGAACGGAATTAAATCAGTGAGACTTTAAAGTTAAATCAATGCGATGGTGAGGAGTCGACTGAGCGACGGATAGAGGCAGGACAGAGGTGAAGGAGGTAGAGATTAGTGAGTTAAAAGAGAAGAAAGAGATGGAGGATGGGTGGGATTGGACAACAAATGGTGTGTGTGTGTGTTAGAAAAATGGCACATTCATCACTCAGTTTACATAGGACAGTGGGAAGGTTAAGCAATGAGTAGCATGCATGCACGAATGACGACACACACACCTACACACACACATACGTCCACGTACAGTGCAGTCATACTAACCATTTATGTCCCACTAGAACATTACACATTTATGGTTCCACAGTCTCTGCCTCTTAATGAAACAGATGAATCTAATTGAAATTAACCCTTTGGCTGTCGGTGAACAGACAGAGTCATCTGCCTCTGCTCCAACTGATCACTCCACAGAGGAAGTTACACTAATACAGCCATTTATCTCCCCTGACACACATGCTCACACGGCTATACACACAGACAGAAACAGGCCAAATCAATTTGCAATAGACTTAACAAAGGAGCAGCGTATGGGATAAGGAAGTTGCTCACAGTCATTAATAATGACAGAGCAGCAGGCAGCGTGGATTCTCACAGAGAGGCAGGCAGAGATGGAAATCATACGGATGTTGCCTTCTCTTGATAAGCCCATGACTGCAGGAATAATTACAGTTAACATGATAACTTGAAGTGTTAAAACTTATAACACGAACGAAGATGAAGAACTCCAATAGTCAGCAATTTTTTTTTTATCAGTGAAGTGTAAATTAGGTTGTGAAACGGAGCTTTTAAGCCCTGCTGTTATCTTCACTTAGTGGTGAGAATTCAGTCGGAGGCATCAGGGTCAAGACCATAACACTGAATGTCATATAATGTCCATCTGATACTGTATGTGTTTAAGATGACTCTGTCACTTAAAATAACAAACCATTTACTTGTTCAGAAAGGTACATTAGAAAGGATCTTTTGTGTCATTTCCACATGAAAACCACACTTTTCTTCAGTCACTTTGTTACATTTTTCAGATCAGATCAGTTTTCAAATTCTCCAAATTCCTTGTTCAACCCACACATCCTCCAGTCATGTGTACATCATACAAACACTTGCATATCCATACAAATTAATATGTGCAATTCTCTACTATTTCCTACCTTATCAAATGCTTTTGTCATGTTCATGAATGTGTTTGATATAGACTGGTTTTATGTTGAACATATAGGCATTAGTTTAATGTCATTACATGCAAAATGCTTGTCACAGTCATCACAATCTGTCTGTGAGGTATAGAAATACTGCACTGTAACCACTCGGCACACAACGCTGCATGTACATTTCTGCCTGCGGGGTGTTTTCATGTTTGCATTTGTTCTTTTGTAATTTTCAATGCTGTCAAAACAGTTTGCTCATTCTTTTCTGTATTACATTGATATGGTATGTCATTAAATTACAGTATAAACAATAAAAGCTTAAATGTGACTAATCTGTGACAAATATCTACACTACATACACCACCCACGTACAGTAATGAGTAACTTTGCACTGTTGAAATAGAAAAATTCTATAAAGAAACAGCTCAGACTTGTACGTTTTTAATTATTGTCACCAAAGTCTTTGCAATAGTCAGCAAAATGTAGGTATCAGTATGTTGAGGACATGGTTGAGCATTTTTAACTTGTTGTAAGCAACAGCTGTGTTTCCATTAAATGTCAAGCAACTTTGGTGAAAAAAATGAGAAAAAATTCATGTGCATTTCCAAAAAACTGTTTTGAAGCAAATGATCTAAGCTGTGTTGTGTTGTTAGAATGTGGCACTGTAGGCTATGGTATGGTACTCAGATATAATAGTTGTTTTAAAATGGTTCTAAAATGGCTGTGATGCATTATTAGTCCACACTACATGTTGTATCAGATGTGTTTTCACACTTTATCTGAATATCCAGGAAGACACAATAAAGACCTGGTACTTCATCTGATAAGTCATGAGAATTAAAATATTTACAACAATTTACTCAAAATTGACATTTACATTTCCTCTATGTGTATTTACATTTTTATGGGAAAAGGTAAAAATCACCTCAAGCAAGACACAAGTTCAAAATTCTTGTTTTTGTTTTTTGTTTTTTTTTTCCATTTCCATAAACATTTTAAACATGCATGAAACATGCTAATGGACACGAACTGATGGAAGAACTGACATGTCTAATATTACTTTTGAGAAATTTTAATTTGAAAAAACTTTGCCTTCTACAACATTTCTCTAAAATATCAATTATGTATCAAAAAAAAACTTTTTAAAATATAAATACTATTTATTTAATGAAACTGTTAAAGTTTCTTCATCTGGACTCATTTGCTGCAGCTGTTGAGAATGCAGTATCACATTTTTTTCAGTAAAAGACTAAAATGCATCTGTTTTTTGAATAACCAGAATTGTCCAACTAGTGAGCTTTTGTAAAAAGCCATAGGTCAAGTTCACTGTGAAATTACATTTTAGAGCCTCTACTCCATTCTCAATTGCATTTAACGTCGTTTTTTTCTTTTTAAGATTTTACACTAAATATTTAATTGTTCATCCACTGGACTTTCTGGCAGATTAAATAAAAGGAGAAAAATTGGTTATTTTGTTACATTCAACTCTACTATCCCTGAGGGCAGGTAAAGTAAGTGAGTTTGATCGTTTATGAACCTGTTGTGCTGCCTACCAAATAAGTCGTCCCGAGCCAGGGCGTAGAGGATGCGAGAGGCTCCGATGAGGTTGCTCATGGCAGCGGAGAGGGTGGAGGAATAAACGCCAATGGTGACAAACGGCTTCCAAATGTTGATATCCCTCAGAAAACTGTAATCCCTCTGAAGCAGGACACTGTGGAGATTTGGAAAACAAACAAACCAACAAAATTTAAGTTATTGGTTTAAGAATCAGCTATAATAATCAATTGCTGACCTTCACAAAGGATAAAGTAAAAAAAAAAAAAAAAAAAAAAATCTGAATTTCATCCAAAATTCCACTATCAGCAGAGACATAAACGACAGGACTAATACCTATCCTTCCATTGACTGATTTTTTGTTTTTTTGTTATTTTGTCATAACTTGAAGGTCTCAGTTTCTTTGATGCACCATCTTCATCAAGTCCTTAAACTATGACAGTAACAACTAAAAGACTCATCCCTGTGACAAATGAGCAACTTTATGTGATGATTAAGTTTTTGTTATAGGCTTGTCAGACAAATGGACTTCAATGGTAAACTGACTTGCATTTGCACAACACCCTTGTACCTTAATGATACTCAGAGTGTTTTACAATGAGACATCCTCCCACCCACAAACACACACGTAGTCACACATCAGTGGCTTAGCCTCTGGAAGCAACATGGTTTTTTAGTGTCTGTCTAAGAACGCTTCGAAGTGTGAACATTTCTGTGAAAGAAGAGACGACATGGATTATTTTCTCTAACCCAGGAGTGTCAAACTCATTCTAGTTCAGGGGCCACATACAACCCAGCTGAATCTCCAGCAGGCACACCTGTAAAATAATAGCATAAAAACCTATAAATAATTACTCCAAATTTTTGTCTAAAAAAGTTTAAGCGCAATTTTTACAATATTGTCTCAGCTTATTATTGACACATGCTTATTACTACGTACATATTGCAATGGATCTACAAAGGCTTAAAACCTTTAACAATTTTGTTAAAATTCTACTTATTTTTCTTAAGAAATTTCATGTTGTTTAGATTACTCATATTTTTTGTCAAAGGATAGTTTGTAAATTTAAGCATTACTTTTTTCACACTAAAACAAAAAAAGGACAACATGACGTTGTCATTATTTATAGGCTGTATGTGGCCCCTGAATTAAAATAAGTTTGATACCCTTGACTTTTATTATCTTCAGTGTAATTTTTGCACCTCACAAATTCACCCTAATGGGCCAAATTTGATCCTTTGACACCCCAGCTCTAACATATAGAGTATTCTGCACAGAAACACCCTGTTGTATTTTATTTTTTCCAATAATAATAATCCTTTACCAAGATCTGCCTTGAATTTGGTTTAAGGTAAGAGTGTCAAATCTTCTCCGATGAGGAGCAACTGTGTGTAACACTAGTTACTATGATTTTAGAAATGTCAAGACCAGCTCAGAGTAAAAGACAAATGCCAACACAAACTCCACACAGACAAACAAACATATGCAAATGATACATACTGTATCTAGTCCAAGTTAAAAGAGCATCACAGTCAAATTCTTATGTAGTTGTTCCAGTCGTACCTTATTTTGGAAAAATACCCTATGCAAAGGCAAGTACCGTATTTTCCGGACTATAAGTCGCACTTTTTTTTATAGTTTGGCTGGTCATGCGACTTATACTCAGGTGCGACTTATATATATTAAAATATATCATTTCGATAGCGACCGGGGGCTGTTATGTTTAAAATGGACTGTTTCCCTTTAAGA
>JAPQRQ010000006.1:6795718-6810439 GCA_037367365.1 Apogon talboti
AGTTTTATGGCCAGTGGAATCCAGCATTAAGGTACATTACCAGTAAACTAAAAAAATGATAATAATAATAATAATAATAATAATAATAATAATAATAACAGAAATGACAAACGAAAACAATAACGAGGGGCTTCCACATTGTTTTGTGGCCACAGTATGTGATGAAGGAGGTATTCAATGTACAACTAAACAATGTACAACTTAACTCAATATCACAAGTACACAACAGATCTTAGGAGACCTGATCTTGAAAAAGACCAATGGTTTTACATAAGAGTCAGGTTTACAAGCTAATATTAACTTGTAACATTTATTGCATTTTTAATCTTCAAAAAAACAAAACTTCTTCCAAGATCTACAACTCTTAACTTATTTTTTCTTCCTGGCCTGTGTTTTCTCCAGCGTTGCCTTTTATCTCATATTGATTTTACAGTCCCTATAAACTGTTTTTCTTATTCCCTTTCCCTCTGTGTTGTGTAGACAATAGAATAACTCCTTGTGTTAAAATGATTCTGTCATCTCATTTTTCTCATTTTCCTCATTTCTGTACAGATCTCATTTAAGTTCCTTGACGTCTGATTTTAGTGCAATACCTGCATTGCTCATTTGGGATTAAATTTCCCGTGTGTTCATACACATCAGCTATGGGAGTCACTTTAGACCATGTCAGACACATGTTTTCCACATTTTCTACCGTGACCTTTGTCTGCATACATTTATCAGACATACATTCATCTATCAGTAGGTGGGACTAACAACATCAAGATTTGCCTCATCCTGCTCTGAGTGTCACATGTTCACACAGCACCAGAACCACACACTTGCGGAAAAGTTTAGCAGTGATTTACAAATGTATGACACATTTACAAAGGTTCACTTCATTTTAACGGATGTTTTAACTCAAACATTGGTTTATCATTGTCATTTTAAATAGTGTTATAAATTAGACATGAGAAATACAGTAGTAATAAACCAAACAAATGTTGGGTTTATTTTTATTTCGAATATCAACATTTGTGATGATTCTTTTACAGCTGTGTTACCCA
This sequence comes from Apogon talboti, assembly GCA_037367365.1. NCBI lineage: Eukaryota > Metazoa > Chordata > Actinopteri > Kurtiformes > Apogonidae > Apogon > Apogon talboti. Next base: position 6,796,765 of record JAPQRQ010000006.1, read on the forward strand.
TCAACACAAACTTCATTGAGGTTTTCAAGGCTTTTGAATTGACAGTGGTTTCACATCCACAATCAAAGTCCTGTTAGTTCCTGTGTAGACTGGCATGTTACAGTCTAGCAGTGTAAAGTTCTACACACAGCTACTACGTGTGTTCATGTGAGTATACACACTATGTGTGTTCACAGCAGCTGACATCTCACGAGACTGGAGGGAGGGGGTTAGAATGAGTTAGAAAACAACTTGAAGGCACAGTGAGGATTAAAATACACAAACCCACATAATTAGAAAAGAAGACGGAAAAAAAGTATGACATTACACATTAAATGCCATTTTTTTAAATTGTCATTGGCCAGATTTTTTTGCACTGACAGCAAAGTGGTAAAGTCCTTGACTGCAGGGATCATTTGTGATCATGAGCTCTAATCCAACAGCTCAACTTTCTAACAAAAAACGAGAACTTGAGGCATGAGCTAAAATGACTTATATCAGCTATTTTACTCTCAAACTTACACATTACTTGACAACAAAGAGAAGTGCTTCTCGTAACAGAAGTTGGCCAAATTTCCATAGAACAATGTGATAAGAGCACCTTGAGGAGGTTTCATTTCTATTTCTCATTTCCTATTCTGTATGACTCAGAGGAGAGGATCAGGCCATGTGAAACTCATCACTCTTTGTATAATTATAAAAAAATTCATTTTTATTTTATTTATTTCAATTTTATGCTAACCCATTCATTTTTCTAGTCAGTGCCATTACACAGTTCGCAATCCAGTGCGATTCTACACAGCCAGTTCAGCTCTGGGTCAATATGCATAATATTACTTTGTTAATGGCCCAAAACACAGTGCAACTGTATGTAGATAAGAATTAATACACATGTGACAAGTGATTTCATCCATATCACATCAGTTATATGCTCTAATGTTACACAAAAAGGGTTGCACTTCAGTACTTGTGTCTGACACCAATACTGCAAAATGTCACTGTTGTGAACATCAGTGATAATTTTTTTTTTTTTTTTTAATTTCAAACATGTTCAACATTCACAATACGTACATAGCACATTTACATTTCCTTCTCTTCCCATGTTTGAAAAGGAATAGGAAGAAGTATAATCTTATATGCTCCTGCTTCTTTCCCATTACACACAATTCAGATGATTTTGTTTAATTAAAGAACAGAACAGTACAAAACAATATGCAAAACAGCTAGATTTATTTCCTTTAAACAAGTTTATGTTTCTACTTTGTCTTAATTCCTTTATTTATGTGAGTAAACCAGGGATAAATGCTTTTATACAATCGTCTGTCTGACGTCTTACTTTATGAATTCATCTTGGTCCAGACTGCTCAACACCATCTAAGTTTATCCAGGTTAAAGCAAAATTGTCAATGTAACACAGAAGTATGTATATGTATAAAACAACTTTTAAGACACCCTTATAATACGCTTAATGCAATAAAAACACTGAATTCTTGTGGATTGACACAACACTGCAGTGATTTATGTGGAGGTCACCATCAGCACTCACCTATTCTGAGGAACACCACCACGCTGAACATGGACAGCAAAGTCGGGATGACCACCCCGAAGAAGGTGGACAGTTTCTTGGCTTGCCTCTGGTGGGTGGACCTCTGCCGGGGGGTGTCCGGGTGCTGCTCCACGGCCAGGCCGGCCGGTGGTGCCCGCCGTTCGGACTCATTGACGCTCGCGGAGAGGCGGTAGTGGAGGAGAGGAGTCCGCTCCGTCATAGTGGGACCTGTTCACCGGGTGGTCCTCCGGTGAGCTTCACGGCAACTTGTTGGCACCTACTGGAATATCTCTGTAACGTACGTCTGTTAAAACGTATAAAACTTAGACGTAGTTCTTCACCAACCAGGGTGTTTTCAGTGACGACTGGTTAAAATGCAACCTCCACTAGCTACATAGCAAAGCAGGAAATAAGTGCCTCCATTATTGATAGAAATGAATTAAAGGCAAACCAGCGCTCCCGGCATAAATATTACACTTAACAGTCCTTGCACGTTGTATTTAATGTCCGTAGAAAACTTCTACTGTTCAGTTACTGTCTCTTTGTAGAATTACTCTGTAAAACTGATTGATTATCATGTGACGTTCAACCATCAGCACAAAACAATCACACGGTAACTTCCGGTTATTACTTTCAGAATAAAAGGTCCCATCCCAAACGTTTTTGGACGTCAAGCAAAACATGACAAATACTGCTGCTTTATGCACTACTTGTATAAAAACGATGCATTGAATTCAGATGTGTCATTGCTAATGGGGAGCAGGATGACAAAACAGTAATTACAAATAGATTCAGTTGTAAAGCACTACATAAATTCAATATATTATTCTTATTCTTATTCATCATCATCACCATCAATATGATCACTGCAATAAATGTTTTTATTTTGTCCTGCACTTGGGTTTACATTTCCAGATATGTTTACAAAATGCCTAGTCTCATTTTTACAATGTTTCTTTTTTATATGAAGTGTATGAAGTAAACAAACCGTACCAAGGATCTTTGAATTTTGTTTAGTTTACTTTAGTTTAGCAGTTCATATTGTGAACATTGAGTTCACATTAAGCAGAAGAGATTAGATACCAAACATGGCTTATGCAATTGCCTCCCGTAGAATACAATAAAATAAAATACAATGAAATGAAATGAAAATCAAGCAATTAGTCCAAATACAGGGATCGATATAATTAAAAACTGACAAAAAAAACAGCAGTAATGTAGCCTACATAGATAGGTAAGATACAATATAGGAGCGATACCTAAGAAGCAATAAATGTTCTCTAATTTGAGCCCTTTTCAGATGTTCTTTAAAGAAGGATAATGTAGATGCTGAGAGGAGTGGGGGAAACTAATTCTTCCACAGAGATGGTCCTCGATATTTCAGTAAACACTAACAGAAGTCCAACGGTACAGAAGATGGGAGATGAAATGTAGTGAAGAGTACAGAAGTAGAAAGTACAATGGTTTTATAAAATGGAAAGTACAAGTAGCCTGTGTCAAAATATTCTTAAGTATTTGAGTAGCTTACCACAAAATGTTCTAAGTATGATGTAATGTTTTATCTCATACTTTTATTTCATTTCTTTACTTTATTTATCAGTGAAGTTAGTGACTAGAAAAAGATCAGTGATTGAAGCATTAACGTCACAATGATAATTCAATATGAGTGGACTTCCACTGGCTCAAAACAACAGTCCACAGTGAGTACCAAACTGTTCCACGGAGTGTGTACAGTGCTGGTCTTATTTTAAAGCTAAATCCCATAACTACCGGTGTGAGCCTTCTTTTTGTGCAGCTTGGCAGATGCTGCTCTGGTATTTTCCAGCCTGTTGCTTTCGGTCATGTGATCAACAAGGCTGAACCAATCAGAGCTCTCCATTTTTTTCCGGCAACTTGCACCAAGCGGCTGCGTGGAAAGCGTTAGAGGAAGGCTGCACAGACTCGAAAATGAAAGTATAAATCCGACGAATAATGTTTAACACAGAGAATGAAAGAGATAAAACCAGTTATTCTTAAATGCATGCACTAAGTTTCCTTTTGAGGAAAAACCTTTAAGTCCTTTTAAAAATGACATTGACTTAATTCACAATAAGCCTCATCTGTAAACAGAGAAGGGTGAGTGTGTGCACGAATGACCATTTCTGGTCATTTTATGGCCATTTCCACAGTTTTGTGATATTACCATGAATATGTCAACATTTGCTGCATTTTTTATCATTGAATTTGTACCCTCTACAAGTGTACAATAACCAATGAGGCCAAAATAAGAAACTAATCCTATACAGTACTGTGGAAAAGTTTTTAACTTTGCTGTATTTGCAAGATTGAATTGAACATACATAGTTATTTCTCTTGTCTTTACTTACAACAAGAAAATACAGGAAATATATGCACAGTCCTAAAACACACGCACACAAATCTGAACTAAATGGGTTTTAATGGTTAAAGTTACTATTTATTGTGACCCCTGACCCCATGACAAGAAGCATCACAAACAGTTGGAAACATCTGACATGTGTCAAATGAAACCTGGTTTACAACATCAGAAAGTTAATGCAATAAATCTCATATTGTTTGAACAAAAGGGTTAAAGACATATTAAGTTCGAAGGGAGGTCACACTAAATATGACCACTTTAGTTTATAGAAGCTGTTTTTTTTCCGTGGAACTTTTGTTTTTACTGTTGTCATACTTCACATACTGTATATCCAGACTGGATCTTAATACAGAAACTGAGAAATCAATATGTGTGGTCATTAGAACTTTACCAAAACAATAAAGTTAATTTTGACAGAGAACTTTTTCACAGTTTTGTATTGTAAATTTAAATCACAATTTAATGCATGTGAAAAAAACCTACCCTGGTGAAATATTTTGAACGTATTTACTCCAAGTTAACAGCCGTCTGTCTTCCTCTAATCAGTAAAACAGGATCTATGCCACCTTTTAACACTAGATTTTGATGGATTTAGTACTTGTCAATCAATACAAGCATTGTGTTCCAAAACATTCTTGTTTCTTTTTAAATGCTTGAAATGTAGATGTTTGTGGTGACCCAAAAAAATGACTCAGCCTTTAGGAATTGATGGACTTTATGTTCTTAATGAGTGATTGACTCATTCACACTGATTGTTGATTTGTCAAGTTGAGAAAAGCAAACATTTTCAACAGCCTTTGTAGCCTTTGTCATTGCTACGTTAAAAGCTTTGTGTTTGATTCATCACAGATAATAAAAAGCTGACCTTTAGGGTACATTTTGATGTGTTTACATGAGCTGTAGGCAGTCAATGAAAACACAATGTAGAGAAGTACAATAAATGTTCTTATTTAATAATATCCTCTTTTGTCACTTCTGTTTTCTCAAAGAATGACTTCACACATGAACACCATTATGCTTTTATATTTTCTAATAAGGACTGACCCAAATAATACAGAGCAGTGCAACAGTGAAACCCTATATTTTGCCCACATAGTCTAAAGTCCTCCCCAGTAAATAAATAATACATGAACACACATATTATAGTCTGACTAGCAGAGTCTAAGTACCAAAACACTGAGTCACTTTCCAATTGTACTGCTGAAAATACACATACAGCCCAGCTATGCAAATACATACAAGTATATATAGTTTGCAGATGCATACATACATCTTTTCAACCTTTCACTTCAGCAGAGTGATGGGTGGAAATTTTGACATTTTCTCAGCTGTATTCAATTACATCTGTGTAACATTTTTAAGCTTTTCATTGGATTTAAAAGATTTCTTCCTTCTTTTTCTCCTTCATTTAGGTCCTTTTGCAGACAATGGATTGAAATCTACAGTCTGTGTGAGTAACATTTTCCAGCTTCACTGTCTGAAATATAAAATACATATGGCTATGTACCTTGTTTCTACTTGAGCAAATCACTGCGGATCCCAACACAGAGCACTTCCTGTTCAGCGCAAACAGAGGGCGCTACAGTCACACTTTCCATTACACCCTGCAAGAGGCCTTCTGGCAAAAAAAAACTGAATGGGAAGGTAGTGTAAATTGGAAAGTGGTGCTTTTTACATAGTTCAGTTTGTGTGCACAGAACGTTTCCAGCCGTGTGTGGGTGAAGATGAGGCAACTGCCTTCCACTGAACTCACATTTGTCTGGTGCCAACTGTTTTATCAGTGCCAACAATTTTATGATGCATAAACCGGATTCACAACTGCACTGTTTTTGTGTATCAAAGACAGACACATTTTGACACGACTATGAATACTATATTATGTATTATATCATTATATATTACGTGCAGCGAGTTTGTTTTTGTGGAGTCCACTTGATATAGAGCATAAACGCCTGTTGACAGCTGATCTGGATGGTGTTTTATCAAAGAAACAGTGGGAGGAGGTTTTAAATGGTGTTGTCGTACTTTAACAATCTTTTCCTTACTGAAACTATGACTTTTTTATGTTTTCTGCTGGTTAAAGCCTTCATGCATCCCTGTTTTAAATGCAAAGTTGCAAAAGTTCAGGATTTACAACCCTGTGCGGTTTTAGCGTCCACGTCCAGTCTTTACTTTAGGTCCATCATCAACATTGTGGGCCATCGTAGTCCACATTGTCTTCTTCTCTCACTGTTCTGTTCACAGCGCAGCAGCGGAAATAGTATTATCCACTTCCTGTAGTGGCTCTCAGTCTCGGGTCACAAAATGCTTCCAAAAAGTGTTCCAGTTTTCCCCTCAGCAGTTGTTGGTAAGCTTTCAGCACGTCCGTCAGCCTTGAGGAGACATCCACATGGGGAGACACTGCCACTGTCTCATTCTAGAGGGAACCAAAAGAAGGTTAATAAGCATGTGTTTTCAAGACCAGTACTGGCTTCTGTGGAATACAGCTGCAGACAAAATATTTTGGTCGTTCATTAAACAGCTCCTAGAAGTCTCGAAGAAATACTGTTGTGTACTGTATGTTTCATCTTGCTGCCGTTGTCTCTTTGTGGATCATCCAGGTGTGATGATGACCTCTGGTCTGTGCATTGTTTTATGTGCAAAAATGCAACATGTATGAAACAAATGATGTGTTAGTTTCTCAATTATTTATTTTATTGCATTAAATTATACTGGCCAGCCAAAGAAAAGAACGTTTCCACTCGGCAAATTGTTCAGATCCTTCTATTGGATAATTACAGCAGTGATTAATACATTTAAGCTGCTACAAGTTCTTTAACCCTTTAAATGATGCAGTGATGCAACAACCATCAGTTTGCTATCAGTATAAAGATTGGACTGTGTTTCAAAGGGGAAAGGTCATGTGGTCTGATGAGTCCAAACTGACCCTGTTCCAAAGTAATGGACGCATCAGGGTGAGGAGAGAGGCAGATGGAGTGATTACCCATCATGCCTAGTGCCTACAGTACAAGCCTGTGAGGGCAGTGTTATGATCTGGGGTTGAGTCAGTTGGTCTGGTCTAGGTTCAGCAACCTTAGGTGTTCATAAAATGAGGCCAGCTGAACCTGAATATACTGAATGACCAGGTCTGAACATCAGTGCTTTTTTGTTTGTTTTTTTTTAGGGTTTTTTTTTTTTAGTAATGACACAGACATAATCCAAGATGACAGTACCAGGATTCATGGGGCTCACAATGTGAAAGAATATTTCAAAAGCATGAGACATCATTTTCACACATGGTTTGGTCACCACAGAAGACTTTATACAGTGGGCTGACTCTCCGTCATTAATACACGATCTTGGCAAAAAAATGAATACATCTCTGGACAGAAATAAATGTGACATTTATTGAGACATTGTACTGTATAAGCATTGTCAGGTGTACATGATGCCACGGTGAATCTGTCCCTTATTCAAAGCTGAAGGCAGTCCATATTGTGTGCATGACTATTTTTTTGCCAGACAGTGTACTTCTCACAGAGGCATACTATTTTTGACTTCATGATCTTATATACTAATCTTTGAATATTTGTATATTTACAGTCTGTACTTCACACTGTATTGAATTGTATAATTATTTAAAGGTTCTCATTTTTTCAAGTCATTTTTCTGTGTGTGTTTGGTAGAGGATATGGGAGGTAACCATTCCATTTCTGCATTAATCTCTAAGTTTAAAGGAGGTGCATGTTTGTTTACCTGTATTTGCCTTTCCAGTATAATCACATAATTAGTGATACGGTGATTAATTGTGGTCAGGAATGTGCGACAGTTGGACTTGATCTGATTAGCTGCTTCCTGCAACCCAACTTCAAACACTTTAAGCGCCCCCACCACCTCTGCATACTTCTGCAGGAGCTGGAAATACACAGAAAAATATAAAAATAGTTAAGCCATTAAAGACAAGTCAAAACATTTTATTGTTGTAATGAGATACATTTAGAGTTTGGAGTCTAGACTCTGGGATTGTCACAGCCCACAGATACTTTAACATGTAGGTATTAGGGACCCTGCAGGTGGATGCTGGGGTGGTAGAGGGGGCTTGAAGAGGGGGATCTGGGAAAATTCTTGCAGTTTAAATAGACCCGGAAACTGATTGAGTTTTGGTGTGGAGAGGCTTAACAGATGTGGGTGTAGCAGCAGTTACATGTTGCCTGCCTGAACTGGCAGAAATTGCATTGAGTCCATGTGAAAATGATACGAATGCTTAACTGTAACGTCTGCTCTGAACATCTGACATGGGTTCACTTCTTGCTTTTGACACAATATTTGCTCTGTTGCAAGACCAAGATTCCTCTCTTTCATTGTTAGGCTTGGATGTTTTCTCTTTTCGTTGACTTCCATTCAAAAGACTACTGTTATGTTTTGCCTCTTGGAACTGGATCAATTTCAAAAGAATTTTACCATCAGACAACTCCCAAGCTCCAGTTCTCATGAGCATGTGATACCTGTTCCTGATAAGGTACAGGTATCATGCTTACATGGAATTGTATCAGATAATAGTCCCTGCATATCTTAGTGATCCCCAGATAAGTTGTATAACGTATGGCGGTTCCCACTTAATATGCAACACAAGGGTGTTGTATGGAGCAAAACTGAAGCATAAAAACTAGAGAAATGAAAAATATAACATTGATTCAAACCTAAAACAGCTTCATTTGCTGTTTCATTTAGTACAAGCCAGTGGTGACCAATAAATTAATATTTTAATAATTAGAATTATTAATTTTGTTTTCAGAGATATTCCTCTTTTTATTCCTTTTTATAATCACTTTTGACCAGGAGCAATGGTCACATAGTGAGTCCCAATTACACTTTATCCATCAAGAATAAATCACATTGTCACAATAATTTTATGACAAAAGGTAAAAATATTATTTTCCAACTTTATGAGCAACAGTGTAAGTCCAGAGTTTTTTCTGCTACAAAAATGAGGCTGTATCTCTCTCTCTCTCTCTCTCTCTCTCTCTCTCTCTCTCTAAAGTTTTACTCCTCTTATTTTTTCTTCTAGTTCTACTGTTACACAGGCTGTTTGCCACTGGTGAGCACAATGACTGCTCTTTAACATAGGTTACATATGGTTTGTATAGGTAAAAGTGCAAATGATAGCTATTTTTTATTTTTATTACACTAACAGTTCAGTTGTACTAAAATCGCACCTGTGGAACTGCAATTTTATTAAGGTAAAGTACCATTACAATGTCATTCTTCAAAATGAACATTTTATGTATTAATCATAGTCTACTTCTATTCTAAAGTCATTATATCAAACATTAAGTGTCAGTCGTGACACAGTGGTTCAACTGGAAGAGCAGCAAAGTAAGCTGACAAGAAAAGAGAACCTTTTGTATCTGTATGTATTTGTGTCTTGCTCACAGTGCCCACATTTTTCCTGGCATGTTATGTGTTTGTTTTTTTTTCACACATCGTTAGCCTCATAGCATAATTGCCTAAGTCAGATTTTTTCAAGACCATAACCAATGATGTAAAATGAAACAGCAGTGTTAGGAGAGTAAAGTTACAATGATATCACAATTTGGCCAAAAATATGACTTAGCCAATTATGCTATGAGGCTAACAACATAGTAAAGTGTATTATTGTGAAAGTCAGACACAAAGTGAATAAGTAAGTGGGTGGGGTTGAATATCATACTTACAGTCTGATTTTCCCATTCGGACGGGTGTAACCCCACAACTGGAAGTTGTATGGGTGTGGAAAGTGTGACATGTGGTCCAAGGCAGTCAGTCTGAGTGCACACAAATGATCATCATATACATGTTGCATGTGATACATATAGAAATTGTCAAACCACAATTCCAAATGCAGATCCAAATGTGACAATTAATGATATGAGATTTCTCTGTATTACAGTGAGCTGTAAATCCAATAGTCCAAGGATTCCACTTTCACATAAAATAATTATATCAGCATAGATTATTCCTTTACCATGTTTTGAATCAGATCCTCAGCATCTTTTCTCCAGTTTATTCTGTTTCGAGAGTTGCACAAAAAGTCCATTGGTTTGGCCTCGGCTTCAGGTAAATGGAAGGAAATCACTCCTATCAGTAGCAGCAAGAATCCTAGATAAATACAGAGCAGAGTTGACTGACGAGCTGCCATCTAGCTCCTTTTTGCAGCAGCAGCTGTAGATAAACTACTTTGGCTGTCCCTATTCATTTTATTCCTGTTTTCAAACTGATGTCATATCTCACACATAGCGGTTTTTATGTCTTCCATATCTTCTTTCTGTATAAATCCCTCCCTCTTAAAATCCAAAATCCATTCATGTCACTGACACATCCTTTCATCACTGCATTAACACATTAGGGGTAGAAGTTGAAACTGTAAGCAGAACCGTTGGCAGGAAACAATCATCTGACGTTGGTGAGTTTTTCTAGATAATATGAGGCAACACTCATTCTGAAGAATATGGAAATGTACTGACATAATATTTTAACAGTGTTTTAACTGTTATATACATGGTTGACATACTGGGTCCATTGAGTGTAAATGAGCCACAGTTACACCAGCCCCTTCCCTTTGGTAAATAACAGGGCATTAGTCCAGACAGTCTACTTACTGCTATAAGCCATAACCTGCTCCTCTGTGCATGGTGTTCCTCACCGGGCCGTCCACTTCCATTCTTCTTCCATGAAAAATTATACAAATCAGCTTAAAAAACACAATAAGTGAAAATATTCCCTTTATATCCAACAGGTATTCACATGTCCATCCCACGTAAATCGCAGGCCAGTTCATGAACCACAGATTCCAGTGCTGTTGAAAATACCATTCTGCTTCCTCTGGTTAATCTTAATACACCTGGACAGTGAACTACACTTAAGAAAAAAAACGTCGCTGTGCCAAGACTGACAAGAGACGTGTTGTTGTGAAAAATTAGGAAATGCGGCACAAGCTTTCAGAACAAGTAGGCTCGATATTTGATTTAGCCTAAGGTTAATGTTTGACTGGGGATTCTGAACGCAGATAAGACAAGAGAGGCACCGTGCAGACCCAGACAGTGCTAACATTATGATACTAACATGGAGGATTTGATGGTTTATGTTACTGTGAATCTACTATTACAGTGATTACAGCAACGGCTTTACATAATTCTATCACTTAACAGGACAGAGCTCTTCAATAGCAATCGTAAGCTTTAAGGAAAAGATTTGCAGATTTTTACATTTTCAAAATGAGAGTAAAGTTTATGACATACATTTGGTTTTGCCTTAACAGCTAAGGAATTTGAATTAATTTAGCTCCTTAGATAATCTGCCTTGGAATGAAAAAGAGAGAAACATCAGAAAGAGTAAATAAATCAATAATAACATTGGTAACAGTTGCAGTTACAGTTACATTCCAGTAATAATATGGAAATAGTCTGATAACTGAGTAAGAATAAAGAAACATTTATGAGGTAATACCTTTTACTATCACAAATTGTAACCAGGTAAATTCCACCAGACTGTTATAATAGAAATCATTGGAAGTCAGACTTGGTATTTACTATATTATAAGGTTGAATGTCCTTTGTTCGTGTGTTATTGTAAACTTACACTTACACTTACACTTGCACTGAATGACTACTTCCTCAGCGTGCAAAACTGTGCACTAACCGAGCCATATTAGTGTTTTTAAGATGTCTGGAAATGTAAAGATGTATCATATTTGCAGAGCTTATTTTCTAAATGAATGAACATTAACTTTTAACGTTTTAACTGCTAAAGCGACTTATCAAGAGTCTGGTCTTGACAAGCTCGAAATGTAAAGTGTCAGGAGATAACTTTTGATAAGATTTGGCACTATATAAATAAAATTTGATTTGATTTGATTTAAGAGAGCCAGTAAAACAGCTAGAATAGCTAATAATGTCATATCTGCATTAAGTTGTATTGATTGATTCATCTTACCTCCTCATGCAGTGAGTGACCTGCAGGAATACTCTCATAACCTTATAATTTGCCACCAGTTGTCTTTAAACAGCAGAACAAATTATATGACATTTGCAAAGAAATATATTCTTCTATTTTTTAAAGCTGTGATCAACTTTATTTGCATATTGAGCAGGGAAGTCAGGATATATGTAAGGTCTAAACATGGTCTTAGTTTTGTTTTTTTGTTTGTTTTTTTTCTAAAATGATCTGATTAGTCCTGCGACACACAATATAGTTGAACAGACGAAAGCAGCAATGATAGAAATACAACGTGTGGAACAGAAGTACAATCCAAAGTGGATAGATTACATCATACAGTATATTTGGATTAAATTTTGGTTGCATGGGAAAATAAACTGGAAAAAATCATGTTTAATCACAAATTTTGACAAAGAAAACACTTTAATACAACCAATCATTTGACATAGTTCTTGAACCTGATAAATGCATCCCTTTTTTTGTTCCCATCCTGTTTAAAGGACATTTGTGACTCCTGATGATTAGTGTGGGTTTGGAGAGTTACAGGTCACAATTACAGTTTTGGAGGAAAAATATTGCCCTCTGCTGCTAAAAAAAGATATTTCAGGTGTGCAGTGTGGGAACTCAAAGGCCAAAAATAATATATTTCTTGTGTGTTGGTCATTCTGCTTACCTCATATGCCATTTGACCCACTGTCCAAGTATTAAAAAAGATTAAAAAAAGAAATCAATCTAAAGTTTAACAAGTTGGTTAAGTATCTTGAGAAAACTGAAAAGGTAGTAATATTATCTTAAAAATAACCACATTAAAAATGATGATGATCATTGCCTTTGTCTGTGATTAAATCAGTTGGCCTTGTTAAAGAAGAACTGTCTTAAACAAAGACAACCTACATGCGAACAAATAATATCTTACATGTTTTAGTGACGACATTATAATTCATACATTTATGACATTCTACCTTCACCACTAAATTCACAAAAGATATTATGGAAAACAATGCATGTCATAAAAACAGGCTTGTTAACACGGTACAGTTACAACCCTTAAAAAGGAAAAGGTGGGAATGGATCTTTATTTACAAATGAAATGAATAAAACATTAATTATGTTGTATTCAATCTGTCTACAATGAAATCCATTTCAAAGTAAATGTGCTTTTTGGATATTTTCAACTTTTTGGTATTGTTTTAGGTTGTAGATACATTTACAACCCAAGCAAAGACTAAAATGAACTCTGAACTGTGCTCACTGTTTTCTTTTTCATGGTAGTACAGTTTCTTTCATAATTAAATCACAACGGAGACATCTTTGATGCCAAAATTTACTGGTATCATGTTGCACAATTTGTTCCCTTCACACAAATTTCCCCAATGGAAAGTAACTGTTCCAGAGTTCAACAGTATAATTAAGTAGTGTGTGCATGTTGTTTTTTTTCCACATACTGTCAACCTTTTTTAACTGATATCAAGTCAGTTCTCACATGATACACCAGGATATGCTGCTAGATGTGAAAGCCCTCCCTCTGCTGACCTCAGACGTGCCCCCTACATTGTCGACATAGCAAGTGGACAATAAGCAGCCAGCCTTTCTCCGCCGCTGAATCACAAGGAGCAGTAACAAGCGTCTTTGTAATTCACATCATGTAGTCTGGTCCTCAAGGTGGACCACTCAGTGATAATCCACCACAAGGGAGGCACGGCTGATCAGAATCCAGCGCATAGCATCCAGACAAGGAGGAGAAGACGTGTGTGTGTGTGTGTGTGTGTGTGTGTGTGTGTGTGTGTGTGTGTGTGTGTGTGTGTGTGTGTGTGTGTGTG
>JAPQRQ010000006.1:6906073-6918829 GCA_037367365.1 Apogon talboti
ATAAAGAGCTATTAGAATAATTCATAAAGTAGGACACTTTGAGGTATTTTTGAATGCACTAAAGTGAGTCTAGATGTGTTTCGGTTGTGGGTGTAAAATTATGGAATGGACTTGATGATGAATTTAAGTTGTTCACGTCTTTAACAAAGTTTAAAAAATGCCTTAAGTATAAAATCATTCAGGAATATTAAGTTGAGATGGCAGATATGTTTTTGTTGTTGTTGATTTTTCTGTTATAATGAGAATGCTCGATGCCGTAAACATTTAATTTAGTGTAAGCACTGTATCAGGTGAAAAAGATAGGCAAGAAATAAGCTTTTGCTTCCAGCCTATTCCTTTTAGTTTTTATGTTTATTATAATTATTGTACTCAGTGCAATGATTAATGTACAAACCAAAATAAACAATTCATTCATTCAATCATTCATTCATTATAACTAGTATCAAATCTTGAACGAAGATGCCAAGATTCTGCAAAGTGTCTTTAGTTTATTTATTTATTGATGTGCACCATTTGACTGCTTTGTACATCTATAAATAAGGATGTGTCCACTTTGAGATCGCTGACAGCTATTAAAAGCATGGGGGCCAATTCAATCCAGATGTCTTTGTTGACCACAGGTACAGTTAGCATGGTTTTAGGGTATGGTGTGATTTCAGGGTTTCAGTGTCACATTGTGTAATGCGTACATGTGTTAATTTACATGTATCTGGAGTTTCTTTGCATATCCAACAAAAGAGGTCAGTGTTGTAGTGTTGCAAAAGCTGGGTTTTCACTGAATGAATGAACCTGTTTGTTCCTTTTACTGAAAATCTGTGGTATATCTACTCCACTTTTGTAAAAATCGGTTTGTGTCGGTGTTTGGTAATATTTTAAAGAGCATTGTGAGCTCCACTGTACTTTTACAAAACACACATAGCTTCAGGATATTTGTGAGTTCTCTGCAAAGAGGAGAAGGTAGAAAATCTAGTTTGATTTTTTCTGCAGAAAATATACATATAAAAGAACACACACAGACACACTGAAACAAACAGCAATGTGATGCTTTAGTGGTGAGCATGGAGAGAGAATATAAACAAACTTACACAATATACTTGGGCATAAACACAAACCACACATAAAAAACCCACACATATTAAGCAGTGAAGCAGGCATTAAAACCATTACAAATCTGCAAGGGTCAAAACAGGAGGCGTAGGATTAATCCTTTAATGAAAGATACAACGCACTGTCTAGAAAAAAAGTATAATGATGTAAATAAAAGATTAAGCTAAGTGAGACGTGGGTACTTTAAAGAAAGCCTTTTCTAATTGGATTACTGCACATGAGCCACTCGTGAGTGAGACAGGAACAAAAGCGTGAAGGGACAATAACACTGGGGAAAAATATGACCTTTTACACAATTAAATTACACATGCATTAAAAAATATGTACTATATACACAATGCATTCTTTATGTAAATGAATGTTTATGTGCTATAATATCGGAGATAAGTGACATTTAGTCGTCTTGTCTGTTGTCTGTTGTGGCCTTGGTTTATGTGCATCATCATACTTTCATGTTACAGAGGAAACTGGATTCTCTAAGTTGAACCTTTGCTGCATGTCTCTCCTCTCTCTCCCCAGCCTTTCCTGTCTGCCTCTAACTACCATATAAATATAAAAATGTCCAAATAAACAAGTGAATAATACCTTAAATGGAGTCCCAGTGTTTCCTGTGTGACTCCAGTGTATAGGTATTTTTCCATTTTGCCATCGGTACTGAGTCAATCCAATGTTGATGTGTTTTTTGCCGCTATCTTTAGCAGTGACTGCGTATTTGTGCTGCAGTCGTCATACTTAGAAGAAGCAGGGCTGCAAATGAACGATGACATTACAGTCACCAGATTGGATCAAGGATGTATTCAGGTGGATTTTGTTGTCTAAAAAAAGTCATATTTGCAGTTTGGGTTCAGATAGACAGTGACTTAACTTGTAGCTCATCCTCAGAATCTCATATTGTCTGAATAAAATAGTTAAAGACATGGTAAGGTCAAAGGGAGGTCACACTAAATACTACTTCTTTGGTTTATAGAAACTGTTTTTTTCCCAGAAACCTTTGTTTTTTCTACTGTACGTGCTTCCCATACATCCAGATTGTATCTTGTATCTTGGTCACTATAACTTTACTAAACCAACAAACCTAGTGTTATAAACCTGTATTTTAAGTGAGTACACTGAAGTATCATCACATCATATTACAGCTAAAAAGGACACAGAACAATAAAGTACTTCATTTCATTATAGACAAAATGTGACATTTAGAACTGGAATATGCAGACAGGTGAATTCACAATATATAAGATACAACTTTTTAAAAACATTAACGCTGCAGGGCTTGGAAGTTTTCACCACTCATATTCTGTGATAATATTATTCCAGTGCAATTTAGTATCTCTGTAATCTGCAGTGATTTGTAAATTTTTTTGTTACCTCCGACCATTCCTTTAGCCTGTTTCCTCATTGTGAGTGACATAGTTCTGGTGATGACAAGAGAAAGCTAGGGATGGGAATCAAGAACCAGTTCTTTTTGAGAACCAGTTCCCAGTAGCTCAAGTCCTTTGAATCGTTTGCCTGTCTGCTTAACGATTCTGCTTAACAATTCTGCCTTTGTGGCACATGTGTAATGACGTTACACGTACGCTGCATTGTTTTGGTTTTCCAATATGGCATCAAGGCAGAAACGCTCCAAAGTATGGCTATATATTTAGGCAGATGACCAGTCGGGGTCTGCTCGAGGTTTCTGTCTGTTAAAAGGAAGTTTTTTCTCAACACTGTCACCAAGTGTTTGCTCCTGGAGGTTTCTGTTGGTTTTCTGTAAATTAGCTTGAGACACTGGTTTAGACCAGCTCTATATGTAAAGTGCCATGAGAACTTCTGTTATGATTTGGCGCTCAATAAATAAAATTTGATTTGATATATTTCACGTGAAAAGATGACACCAGGGCCACTTGTAACACTTGCAAAGCTTCCATTTCTTCAAAGGGGGGAAATACCTCCAATATGCTAAAACATTTGCCCACACAGCATGCAATTCATTTGCAGGAATGTCATGTGTTTTTATACGCTACTTAGGTATGCTTGTGAATCTAGTGGCAAATAAACACCAGGGCGTCATCTGGGCCCGCTTCTAGGGAGGGCAACAAAAATCCTGATCCCCTCAAATAAAAGTTTCTGAAGGTAGGGAAAAGGAAAACTTGGTGGACAACAGTGGGAGACATGGAGGAATTAGGAAAGCGTCTTAAGTTTCACTTTGTACGGTCGTATGGTGTGACACCCACCTGATCGCGACTGATAGTTTGCTTTCTAATACTGGGACAGTAGTTCGAATCTGGCTTCCCATCAACAACTGAGCTGGACTGGCTCCTGTGGCAGAAATGGGCATTGCTCAATATCTCAAGAGAGCCAGGTATGGGTCAGGCTGTTTAAGGATCCTTTTTGCAGTTTGGACTGCTCTCCCAGCTGCTCCGTTCACCTGCGGGTAGTGGGGACTGGAAGTTGTGTGAGAGAATCTGTACTCTGGGCTGAAAGCTTTGAACTCAGCTGATGCAAACTGCATGCCGTTATCACTGATGAGCTCAAGTGGTGTTCCCCTTTTAGCAAACATACTTTTAAGATGACTGATGACCTGAAGACTTGACAGAGAAGATAACCGGGCTCTCTCAATCTAAAGGGAATAGTAGTCTACCATTACAAGCTAAGTTTTACCTTGAAGCTCATACAGGTCAGCAGCTATCCTCTGCCAGGGTCCGTCAGGCAGGGGAGTGGTGATGAGGGGTTCACGTCTCTGTTTAAGACTGTGCTTTCATCACTGTCTCTTTTGTTTTGTTGCTGATGCCAGGCCACCAAACAGACATTTTAGCCCTCTGATGCACTTTGTCAGCCCCTGGTGGCGACTGTGGATCTGTTCCAGGACGTCAGCTCTCTATACCACAGACTATGCGATCCTGGTAGAAAACAAGTCTATTGGCCTCTGGAAGATGATTTCTGGTGGCATAGAATGCATTTGAAGACAGAAGCTCTGTCATCCTACACGGCCAGCCACGTTGGATGCAGGTGATGGCTGTCTGTAGCTCAGGATCGTTTTGTGTAGCCTCTCTTATGTCATTGAACTTGTCTTGTCTTGTGAAATTGGTTTGTTTGTCACCACAGCCTTGATGTATGCTTTTACATCTTGATCTATGGCAGGCTCGATGTCTCTGTTTGCAGGGCTTCTGGAGAGAGCATCAACTACAATTAGCTGTTAGTACAGCTGTTACATTGAATCTCATGAGGCACATTAACAGTCTGTGGCATCTCAACGGTGCTTTGTCCAGATCACATGCTTTGATCAGTGGTACTAAAGGTTTGTGGTCCATTTGTAGGTTGAACCCATCCATACCATGAATGTAGCGTGAAAACTGCTCATAAGACCACACTGCTGTGAAGCAGTCCTTCTCAATCTGAGAGTAGCATTTCTCAGACTCAGTCAGTGTGTGTGAGCAGAAAGCCGCGGGTCTCAGCTCTCCATCATATTCCTGCAGTAATGTAGCTCCCAAGGCATAGCTGCTTGCATCTGCGCTGACAGTTGTCTGGCGATTTGAGTCATAGTAGAGTGCTGGTGCTGATAGGAACATAGCTTTTGCTCTTGCTAAAGCTTGTTCTTAAGGCTCGCCCCATGACCACACACACTCCCTCTTTAACAGTTCACTGACATGGTGCAGTGTAGTTGAAAGACCTGGCAGAAACTTCCCCAGGTAGTTGATGAGCCCCAGGGCTCACCGGTGTTGGTTGGACTTGGCATGTCTGTACTAGCTTTCACTTTGTCCATGTCTGGTCATATTCCCTTTGCACTGATTATGTATCCAAAGTAGTTAATCTCAGACTGACCACAGACTGACCTTGTTATTCTTCTCTACTGTCACCAATGGCGCACACCAGTTAGTAGGTTCAGTCGCAGCTTCCATAATGCTTAGAGCTAGCATGCGCTTTGGCTCTGCTTCAACTTTTAGGAGGAGGGGAAAGGGCACTCTGTGGGGCGTTGCTGTAACATAGGGCTCAGCGTCTGACTTTAGCTTGATCTTGACTGGTTCACAGCTTAACAGCCCAATGCCCCCAGATAAGTCGCTGAATGTCTCTGTGTTAATTGCATCCAGCCTCTTTACAAGTCCCATTTCCTTAGCAACATACCTCCCTAACAGGTTCTGCCTGAATGGCCCACTAATGTCACCCAATATGCATAATTTTGTCCTTTATACTCTGTAGAGGCAAGGAATTTTCCAATGCATTATACCTCACCTCCTGGGCTGGTGGCGCTGTGTCTGGTTTTGGTTAGCTGGGGTCTTTGTGGCGGTTTGCTGTATGTTTGATAACACATCACTGTGATGTCAGTCCCAGTGTCTACTCGACTGGGCTGTCATTTACAGGCAGTGTCACTCGCCAGTCCTCATCTGTGTCAAGTTGCTCAATTAAAGTGTCTGTTTCTGGCTCTGTCACAGCACCCAGGACAAATGTCTCATCATTAAGTGTCTCATTAGGTGCTACTGCCATTACTTCTCTTGGCATTTTGGTTTTACAAGCAACTTCAAAGTATCCCATTTTGTTACATTTTCTGCATCTTTTATTGTGTGCTGGGCAGGATTAATTTTCCAGTGTTTTCTGTTAAGCATTCTATTTTGGCTCACCATGTTTTGGGTTACTTTGCCACTGACATTTGTCATTGCTCGATCTCCCGCTTGACTGATGCTATGGTCTGTATTTCACAGCATCCATTGAAAGGGTGGCACGAATATCACCACTCTGCTTGTTAATCTGCCCATTCTGTGTGGCAATCTGGATAGCTCTTTCTAGAGTGAGGTTGGGCTTGAGCTGTAGCTTCTGAGAAACATCATTATCTTGAATGCCAATGACTGTTCTGTCTCTTATTTGTTCATCTCTAGTAGTTCCAAACTCACAGTCCTGACCAAGCTCATACAGGCTCCTGAGAAACTCTTCAACTGTCTCTCTGGACTTTTGTATTCACTTGTGGAAGCATACACAATCGTGGATAATGTCGCGTTTAGGTACGAAATGATCGTCGAACTTTTGTATGATGGTCTCGTAGTCAAACCGTGGCTTATCTTCATTGCTTTCATAGCCATCATACACAAAAAACTTATATATTGGCTCAGCTTCTCTCCCCATGGCATAGAGAAGTGAATTTACTTGTACCACACCACTCTTTTTTATCTACCTCCTATGCTACTCTGAAGTGGTCAAAATCGGCGCCGCCACACAAGCCACCCCGGCTGCAAGAAGTCAAACTGCTTCGGAGGTCCAAACTTAGCCATCTCTGTCAGGTGTTCAGTTCTTCAACACCATGTCATATGAATTATCTCACGGTAAAGTTCTTGCTTGCACGAACATGGCCATGGCTAAACAACATGGTCACTTGTCATGCACACATTTCTGCTGTCTGTCAGTCACTGTTGTTGCTCACTCATGACATCATCTAACTGTGACACAGTAGCTCATGCATATAACAACACATCACTCCACACCCCTCATTCATTCACCCATCTCTAAATTTGTTTTTGTCTGTGGAAAATGTTCAGGGGAAAAATATGATATCATCAAGGACATTATCAAACTTCTGTTATAAATGTTCTTGTTCAAATATAAATAATATATCAAAGGAAATACTTTACAGACTTTCACTTCAATAGAGTGAAATGAAGCTACAAGAATATAGGCCTGTCCTCATTCTAACGCAGACCTCTGACGTCCTCGTTAAAATCAGCCCTTTAATGCGGCACTTTATGAACGCAGACTTTTAACCAACTAGCCCAGAAACGGGATAACACATTTTGCCTCCCTTTAACACATTTTTCATTGCACTGGGGTTAACGATTTAACGAGCAAGCGCGGAAACGAGCCCCTGGTAAGTTACATTTATACCTGCACAGTTGTTCTTTGGGTCCTCTGAGTCAGTGATAAACGTGGTTGTCTGTTACCACTATTCAATAACATACACACGCATCAGCTATAACATTCTGACCACTGACAACAAAAATGGTGTTAATTTATATTATCTCATTACATTGAGACTTGTCAGTGGATTGTACATATTAGACATTAAATCTTCAAAGTCCATGAGTTAGAAGCAGCAAAATAGACAAGATTAGGGATATGGGTGACTTTGTCAAGGGAGAAATTGTGTCAGAGCATCTCCAGATTGTGTTCATTATCAATGTAAAGCGGTTAGAACCTACCAAAAGTATCCAAAGTACAACAGCCAGATCTCAACAAAACCAGCATCTATGGGAGCAGAACATTATTACCACCTGGCTAATATTATGCAGGTCCTCCTTTTCCCACAAAAACAGTTCTGACCTGAGGCCTAGACTCCACCAGAACTCTGAAGGTGTGCTGTGGTACCTGGACCAATACATTAGCAGCAGATCCCTGAAGTCCTGGAAGTAGAGAGGTGGACCTCCATGGATCAGATTTATTTGTCCAACACCTCCCACAGATTCTCAATGGTCCTGAGATTGAGACGTCCTTCCTTGGTCCATTTTTGGTCGGTACTAACCGTTGCAGACCATGAACACCCAACAAGACCTGTAGTTGTGGAAATGCTCTGGTCCACTCATCACCATTACAATATGGACCTGGTCAAAGTCACTCAGTTCCTTATGTGGCTCATTTTGCTCCTTCAACATATCAGTTTCAAGGTCTAAATGTTCACTTGCTGCCTCAGATATCCAACCCAGTTAAAGATACCATTGCAATCAATCAATCAATCAATCAATATTATTAACTCTTCTATCAATGTCAGAATGTTATAGCTGATTGTTGTAGGTCCTATCTTTTTTTAAAAATATGACCTTTACTGTTATAAGATAAAATACAGTTATTAACCTCACAGCAAACCTTTAATCCATGATTGAATAACACTGTATGCTACTATATGAAGGGCTACACACACCAACAAACCAAACCTCCTCTGGGTTCAAACACTGTGGGTTTTGGCTTTTTTTCCCCAATCTATTGTTAGTTCACAATTCCACTTTGGAGACAGTAGGACAAAAAGCTTGCCGAAACATTTCTGGAGTGCAGTGCTGTGATAAGCTTCATTTGTCCCTGTGGAATGAAAAGCTGAACTTTGACAGGTTTGCTCTGTGATTATGAAAACCATTTCCCAGCATATACTGAAAATGACAAGCTGATATATTGGAATTTTCACCACAGCCAATAGAGTCAGTGTAAACATTGTCATACTGTGCTGTCTCCTCTTGTGTGGTATCATTTTATCTTTTTTTCCACTTTGAGATCATTTCTCTGCCCTTCAGCAGACTGAAGACTTGGATGTTATTATGAAATGACCACCTGCTTCAGTGGAATTACAGAGATCAGGTGAAACATCCAGCAGTGAAAGGTTATTTAAAGATGTTATTTGAAGTTGGACATGTCAGCTGAAATTACACTATACACCACTACTGGGTTAGGCAACAATAAGGGTAATGGATCAAAAAATATTTGTGATATTTTCAGATGACTAATTATATTTTTCTGAATCTGTGAAAAAGGCAGTTAGACCCTTCAGTTGATCTTCCAGAATACTGTCATAAAAATACCCTGTAATTATTAAAAGTAAATATGCTTAAAATGCAGAAAGTTCTCACTTAATATGACAATTATTAACGGAAGCATTTTAATGTGATAGCTTATGAGGGAAAGCTAATTGTAGCTGATTTATATGAATTTGCTCTTGTGCATTCACAGTGTTTCAACCTTCAGACAACAAAGATGATTACTTTTCAATATTTTGTCTGCCACTCTGATAAAAATTCTAAGCATCCAACAAAACAATTACACACTGTATGAAGCGCTGAATCGACAACACACAAATATTTAAACCTGCAAAATAATATTTCTAAAACAAATGCAGAATATCTCAGTAGCTTTTTTCGTGCATGTGAGTATATGCATTATATCGAAATATCAAACGTATCGAAATGTATATATCGACATGCTCCAAGTGAAAATGTATGTTTACAAAACAAGGTAATGTATTTCTGTCCAGTGAAAGGCAGCAGAGTAAAGCGGCAGACTGGGCTCAGACAGACCTGCTGGAGGATGTCAAAAGGGTTTTCCACAGAAATCAAAAGGAGGATTAGAAATTGCGAGCTGCTGTGGGCCTTTCATCCAGCCAGACTGATCCGTCTTGTCAACACAGACGATGTCAAAAGGAGTAATCTGGCCCCGAGTGGCACATTCACAGCTGAGCAGCTCCTGTTAAAAAAACAGCTGACCTTACCTGAGAAACGCAAACACAGCAGACGCAAAGGGTAGAGTCGCACCATCTGCCTCTCATCGACCTCTATGCTATGATTTCTATTCTGTGTAATCCACTCCTTCACTTTGTTTTAATTTGGTCATAGTCTGATGCTGGAATACTGTCTGATCATGGAAACTTTCCTTTGGAATATGAAAGATGAGGGCCAAGTTCATATAGGTAATAACATTTACAGAATTATGATCTTTTCTGAAAATTTCCCCTTCACAGTTTAGACAAAATCCTTAAAGTTTGAGATAAATAAAATCTGTAAGCTGTGGAGAAAATGTCAGAAAGACAAAGAGGTCGAAGAAATACTCGAACACTGAATGACAATGAATTAATGAAATACTACAGGTCAGATCGCAGAGAGATGATGAAGGTGAAGTCAGCTACAGTTATCATAAAATATGTGTCTGTCTATGGAGCTAAGCCATTTTTATCCAACACTAGGGTGGTTAGCACTTTCATCACACAGCAAGAAGGTCAAAATATACTCAGGAAAATCCCAAATGATTCTTTAGCGCATACCTGAATGTGTGGCAGCAGGGGACAGCACACCATGAAAACAACAACTGTCACGTTTGTTCAGTTGTATCAGAATTATCATTATTAGGTACACATTTAATGTCAAAAGTAGTCTGTTGTATCTTATGGGTTTGAGTCTGGTGCTTTTATATGGAGTTTGCATGTTCCTCTCACTGTCCAAAGACATGCACTAACAGTAAGGTAACTGGTCGGTCTAAATTGCCCATAGGTGTAATTTTTTTTTTTAAAAAGTCTTAAAACCAGTATTTCAAATAAATGCAAACTAAATATAACTATCAGTGTATGTGGATGTTTTTAAACACATATGATTTATAATATATTAGCTCCTTAACACCTGAATGAACATTCAAGTATATTTTAAAAAAATAATAATTATTTGTGTTTTTGTGTTCAAGCAGATACTAAATTAAGTGGAAATTATTAATTTGACTATAGCACGTAACATAGATAGAAATTTGGGTGCAGATTTGTGACAACGGGTATACTGCTCAATAGCAATAAAAAAAAATTAAAAAGATTTTCCATCTCAGTAGATGGTTTTATCGATGCCACAAAATTATTTTCAGTGTCGTGACTAGGTATGTATCGAATATTCCTGAAACCGAATTGGGGGAATACATAGCCTATCTCGGGTGATTTCATAGTGGAAATGGCAAATTTGCAACAGTTGACATAAAGGGGTTAATCATGTACGTGCACAAAAAGTGGAAATGCACACCTATCTCATAGAGCACATTTTTGTTCCTTTTTTTATTCCTGACTGATCACTCCTAAGAATGTGTGAAAAAGGACTCAGGACTTGGAGAATACGTTCGAAACACAAACAAACGTGTTTGTGAATCTGAAATGATCATCAACACATCCCGCTGCTCCACTGTTTCGTTTACCATAGGTTTAGCCCTGCTGACCTTATCTGTCACGCTCAAAGGCCACGATCAAACAAACTGTCACACACAAACAAAAGCCATTAGCGTTTGTATTAGAATTGCTGAGTGATTGCATTAACCTTGATATAGACGTGACAAACAGTGTTTTACACATCAAGTAAGAGAGAACAAAGACGTGGAAGCAAAGGAATGTGGGCCTTTTTGTTTGTCTTGGGCTTGTGATACCTGAGTGTGGTGTCGAATACGGTGGAGTTTTCCATTTGCCATATATCAGTCACTGTTGAGTATCGACTTGTTTTGCTCATTATTAAAGAAACCTTTGCTGCATGTCATTCCCTTTCTCCTTCCCCTGGATTTCCTATCAAGTAGAAAGAATAATAAATACATTTCAGCGCATCCTATTTCTGCTGCAGTTTTAAATACTATAAAGGGATGAGGCAAGATCAGTTTTTTTCTGCAGTAAAATTAATTTCAATAGTCAGAATAGGTCTTGTCCGAAAATTTGTAATAAATAAACATTTCTGATCACATTTCTCCATGACTGTATAATATCATGAATGGGTGTGCCTCTCATGTCACTACCCAGCTGATAAGTGAAAACGTCATTTTATATGCATTTAATTATGAACAAAATCTCTGCACACCTGAAGGAGAGACAGATAGAGAAAGGTTGCAGTCTACCCTTTAGCTTTCTTTTTATTGGTCAAGCATCTATTTCTTGTGGGTTACTGTATTGTCTGGTAGAATTATGATGGAAGCCTTAAGTGTGGTATTAAACCAAACTATGTATGTCAAAACTGTCATAGATATACAAATATGAAATACATGATTATAGAAGGAATTGTGCTAATTAATTTCTGCAATCCAAATAAAATCCCACTTATATCTCAGTTTTAGACAATAAATTGTATTACTAATGTTACTAATTTATGATGCATTAAAATTAAGAATATAATTCACACCTTCAAATGCATATTTGTCATATATGACAATGTGTACCATAAAACAATTACATATCTGTAAATATATATGCACAAAGTATGAAACTGTCATCTTTAACCAATATTTATGTGTAGGGTCTAAATTTATTTTAATGAAGTACTTGTTTTCCTCTTGTACATCTGACGGTTAGGGTTACTGATGTCCCACTCACATAACACAGAATAATCTTCCATCTGATTAGTTGTGTCGTCACATGGCCAGACCTAGAGTTACTTTCCACACAAATGTTTGAGCATCTGAATCTCTCTTTGACAAAATCTCACATCAGTAACTCCTAGATGATGATGCAGTTGTTGCCTGCACAGATCTGAAGGTCAATTCTGAGCTAAATGTTTACACTGATTCATTATCCAGCAGCTGTTTTCATAAAGATTCCCAGCATGAATAGTTGCTCTTAGTGAGTAAATTCTGAGGCGTGTTCTAAAAGTTTCCCCTTGAAGATAAGAGTACATCCCAGTAAAGTTATTTTGCAAAGAAATCCACTCTCAAAAAAACTAGACTGTTAAGGAGAAAAATATAAAAACTAAGTTAAAATTGACAGTGAACCATGTCATAAAAGAACATAGAACTGCAGGTGAAATCAATGTCATTTTACTCTGTGTCAATGATTCGTGTTGTACAAAAATAAATGGTTTTACACGTGATGGGACCTGTGGCAAACAATGGATTTATAAATCAAGTCAAGCATTTTTAATCCGACCTTTGTCAGCTGTTGTAAATCAAGACTTGTAGGACTTGTAATATGAGAAAAAAATTAAACTGAAACTCTCCTGCAGAGATGAAAATGACACTAAATGTAATTTCCAGTGTGTAGCAGAACCATCTAGTACTGGAAATCATGGAGGTTGTTCTGGTTCAGGACTGCAGCAGGTTAAAGTATTCAGAAATGTTACAGTCTATGTGTGAGCGATCTATCTATCTATCTATCTATCTATCTATCTATCTATCTATCTATCTATCTATCTATCTATCTATCTATCTATC
>JAPQRQ010000006.1:6964451-6974662 GCA_037367365.1 Apogon talboti
GTAGCGTGTGGTGGACTGGGAATTACAATTATTGGATTTTTCCTCAAGCAGATTTTCTCTGTAAGTGATAATAGTGGTATGTAGAGAATGTCGTCATCTGCCTACAGACACGGTCAAAGTTACACAACAAAGACAAGAGTGATTGTGCCTCAGAGCTATTGTCATGTGATATCTCACACCCTGGAGTGTGTGTATGTGACTGAAGTGAGAAACATCAGCATCGATTACATTTTTCCATGGCAGTTCTTCATTTTGTAGAGGAGAGAATGATTGTTTCTGTAGAGAGTAACTGTGCTTTAATTTCGTTATTAAAGTAGAAAAAACAACTCATTTTCAATATTGATTATCATTTAGATGCGTTTCTAAAGACTCCTAGTGTTATTTCTGCTACAGGTGTGGGTTTATATTACAATGCGCCTCTGTGAGCTGAATTAAAGTAAATTATAGTCTCAAAGCTAATCATTGATAAGCAGAGGCCATATACTGCAGTGGCTGCTTTGTGCTGTAAATGACATATACATTTACAGCAATTGTAGGTTTACTGGTTTGTTGTTTCACTGCATCATCCGCCTTCACAGTTTAATCATCCCTACATATTTACTACTTTGTATACAGAAATGTGTCTTCATGGAGTGGTACCTCACACGGATCATTCTTCTGTTTAACAGCTGTTAAAGATTTAAATACATATTGACACACATGGGTTAAGTTGTAATCCACTGTCCACACAGGTTATCTGCAGGTCATTTATTTAAAAAAAAAAAACAAAAAAAAAAGAAAATGACATGGTGCCAGGACAACAGTGTGATAAGAGTGAAGTGTGTGTGACATCAGATATGTTATTTTAGATTAGATCCAAACATCTGATTTATAACTGAAGTGGCTTGGGGGTGGTGTTTTTGTGAGGGTAGATTGTCTCTAAATTGAATTTCACTGTAAAGATCAAGCAAAAACTCTTCCAAAGTAATTATTATATTCATATTTATGACCAAAAGGACTAGAGTGAACTGAAAAGATGGAATGTATGGAGTGCAGTGGAGGTAAATGTTGGTACGATTGCAACTTTGTATTAAAGTATCCCAGTTTTTAAAGGCCAAGAAGAGTTGTCAGTTGAGTAAAGCAACATAAAATCTACTCAAAAGAGGAGGTTGAACTGACAATTTTGGTTTTGGAAGGAAAACTAATCAATAAGTCACCTCATTTTGCTTTTTTTGGGTCTTCTGAATTGGGGGATTTTTCACAAATTTGCCCTTTGAACTCACTGGGTTTACTTTGCTGACAGTCAGTGTGCTTCTGTGTTAGTAGGTTTGAGTCAACAGGAATTAGGGCTGGGGAGTATGGCCAAAAATATTAACCTTAACATTTCTTTTTGAGTGTCATGAATGATTCACAACTGCATTCATGATCTCAAGACTCACATGATTCCAAACTCATTCCTTCTATGACTGTGTTGACATGCACAACATGGTATGGTAGGGTTGTTGAAAGTATCTTGTCTTTGTGTTAATGCATATAAACATTGTGGATAACCATCATGAATTAGCGTTGATATACACACCACTGTTAATTGGTGTGTTATATGGACGCATTTTAAGATTTCCATGTGTATTTGAACGCTGCATCAAATGCTGTTTCCGGTTAGGGCTATGGTTAGGGGAACCGGAACCAGAGGCAAAAATAGACCCACGATCAAACAGCGTCCACTGACACGCCAAAACTTGCAAATGCATACCTATAGTACGCCAACCGGCACCAAACTGTGTCATACAACACATTTTCATGAGATCAGTCTGGGATTACTGCATAAGCACTAGATGACATAACAGAAATACAATGTGGCAATGAAAGCACCTTGAGTTTGTTTTGCAGTAATGAAAATAATAAACTCTACCGTACTTGGTAGATGAGATGGAAAAGACACCGTTTCAAGTCTGTAATTAAACAACTTGAATGTTGGTTTAACAACACAAGCCAGGTCATGGTGGAAGACTACACAAACATTACTGTGTGGATTAAGTTTAAGACCAGTCACTAAAATCCATCATGTGGACCCTCCACCATCAGTCACATCTGCTTTTAGGTGCTTTTATTTGTATTTTTATTGTAGGTTTTATATATAATGTACAGATTGGATGGCACTTTTAAATTTTGTTGTACTTGTTACAATGACAATAATTGTATTGTATTCTATTCAGTCTTCATCCTCCTCATCCTATGTAGTGTCAGAATAATATCTTGAGGATATGTTTTGCTGTTGATCTTACAGACAAGACAAATCTAAAATGTGATGCTAGAATGTAAGTGTTTAGACTACTATAATTTTCCATAACGGTAACTTCAAAGTTTAAACTCAGCTCCCACTAAAAATTAACCCCTTATATTGCAAACATCGTAGGTGTTTGCACAAACAGCAGCAGCAATGAATTACCGAGATATTAGTATTTCTAATGTTGCAGGCATATAAGTATCCAGATTTCTCTATGTTCCATGTAGAGGACACAAAAAATGAATATGACCCAAACCAGGACAAGCCTCATAACTGGGATACTAGTGTGCATGAACAGTCTGTGTGTAATATCAATTTAAAAAAAGAAAAAGTAATGAACAGTGCACAGCTTCACTGTAATTTCCACAATGAATGTCGTAGAATAAGATTTTCTAAAGCAGGTTGTATTTTGACTGCATGTTGAAGATGGGAAGCACTAAGGTCAAATTTGCGACTTTCTCATGATTTTCATAAAGCAAACACTCATGAATTTAATATCACCCAGCCTTAACAAGATGGAATATACCAGGTACATACCTTCAGTTTTCTCTACAGCTGACTGTCGGAGCCTGTTTAGTCTCAGTAGACTCATCTCTTTGTGCTGTAGGTTCTGTGTGTGTGTGTACATCACTGCTGTTGTTGTTGCACTTGTCTGATTTTCATTGATTGCCTTTTGTACCTGTTAACACAAAACAAGCCCACTAAGCCTGTATAAAGAGTCCCTACTGACCAACACTACACACAAATGATGATACAAACATTATATATTCAGTTTGTGCACAGTGGATGTGTTTAAGCATAATGTTATGTATGCATACTCTATATGCACTGTCAAAATGTTCTCTAATCGCTTATTTATATTCAACCCCATGCAGCAGGAATCACACACTATCACTCTCTCATACACACAAGCATACGTATGAGCAACTTGTCAGAAGTGTGGATTGCTACGGCCTGGGTGGGGGTGGGGGGAGGAGGCTAAATCAAAGGAGATTGATTAAAGCAGTCAGATAGGTGAGTGTGTATGTGCATACTCTTTTAACACTGACAACCACTTTCTTTAAGATTGATGGGCATCATTAACCTTAAATTAATTAAAACACACCTTGAAATGCCCCCATCTTTCTTTTCTTTGGTCTAGTATAGATACACGTATATACACAGGGAATCACATTCAGTGCAGTGGCAGGTATCAGTGCAGGTAACAATATATAATACAGCGGAAGTACAATCACCGTTGCTTCAGAGCTGAGACTGAATTGTCTTGGCTCACAAGGCTAAGGCTGAATAGATATGAAACCTTCTTCTTGTAGCTCCTGATAACAGGGATAGATAGTGTTCAGTGAAAACACAACTGAGCTCCTTTTTCTGAGGAGAAAAGCTCTGCTCCACAATATCTTAACTCTTTTCTTTGCTACAATAATGACTGTTCAACATGTGCTTTTGACTCACAACCTTCACACACATGAAACAAGGCCCACATTACAAGTTTGTATAAGACTGTAGTTATTTTAGCTTTCAGTATCACTGTCCTAACTTTTGTTTGAGTTGAATAGGAAGGTGTCACAGATGATAGTGAAATTCACCTGGGAAAGTTGTGTTTTTTTACAAGCTTTGTACATGAGAATATTACAGAACTAACAGCAGCTACACATATTTAGTAGTAACAGTTAACACTGCATATCCATTGTATTTCTTTGTCCATTATGGTTTCTGTGATCTTGGCTGTTTTTACCTCTTGGTATTTTATTCTGTGGATTACACATCATTTGTTTTTAATAGGTGCTAGTGATAGGGCATATGAGATTTCCTGGTTTGCAAGATTATTAACCCTAACAAATTAGACGGTAGATTTACACAGAATAAACATTTGCCTCCTCCAATTTTCCCTTTTAATACAACAGTTTATTCTTTGACAGTTGAGAAAAGCGTTAAATAAAAATGGCTTGTGCAACTTTCTCTGTTCCCTAACTCTACCTTTCACTCAAACACATCATGGTCAAGATCATTTGTTGTTGTTCAACAACTGAAAGTTTAATGTTAAGGTTTATTGGAATTTGATAAATGGATGAATGTAGAACTTTTCTTATGATTGTACATCTCTTTGATTTGAAAATAAATACTTAAAAGCATGTGAAATAAACATGGCATTTTATTTCTGCTTTTTGTCTCGCTAACACCGCTCACTCTCCTTCTTCACTCCGTTGCACTCCCAAAACCAACCAGTGATTAAGGTTTCAAGTTTTGCCTTATTAAGGTCTATGGTATCGAATGTGTTAAAACGGTTAACACCCCTGTCTTAGCTGCTCTGCACTTGTTCAGCTCCAGGGTGAGTTGACACATTGGAAATGTCAGGTTTCTGTAATCTGTACATGTCAAGGACATGCATGTGCACATACTGTCTTATATAACTATGCAGATAGCGTCATGGTCTGTACACTTAATACTTAAGCTCAGCTGCACATATACATGTACAAATCTCAGTAACAATGTCATAACCTTAGTGAACATGCACCGGTGTTGGAAACAAATCTTATGTCTTACACTTACATTAAGGGCAGAACTTGAGCATTTAGGGGTTTTAGAGTGTGTGCAGTGTACTCCGAGCATGTATTATTCACTTGGATTAGTGAGGAAGCAGTGGGGAATTTTGACAGCGATCTGAGTGTGTGTCTGTGTGAAGTTCCAGTTAAAGCAGTGTGAGGGAAGGTACCTGGTGCCTCACAGAGTGAAGCCTGGCCTCCATGCTGGACAAACAGTCATCTCACTGTGCCCCAAAAACATGAAATTCTCTACAGATGAGATCCTTCATCCCTCACCTACAGTGAAATCAGCTTTCTGCATTTTTTTCAAGTTTAGACAGCGAATTTTAGAGTAAACCTCTGTGGGCAGATATTTGAACTTTCTCACATTTATCCTTGATTTCAGTTCTATTTATTCTATATTCATAGGTCTAAGTAAGGACAGTCTGTGTTAACAGTAGATTACATCTGTGTACACTGTAAAGCTAGTTCTGTTGTCATAATCCATCAGTTTGGTAAATGCAAGGTAATACTTCCAGTGCTGCACTGCTCTCACATTACATTTTTTCATGTTATTTTTCATACCCGCATAATATACAAACAGTGGTTATACTCCTGACATGACTGTTGACCTCTGACCTTGGAACAGTTGCCTCCTGAACTTCCAAAAAACAGACCTCAGAAATAATGTGGCGAAACAGATGTTATACAAAAAAAAAAGTTTTTGTGGAAGACCAGTAACTCATTATTCATTATCCTTGTTTTTTTAGTTACTGATCCTTGCACCAAGATTTTTTTTTCTCTGTAAAACCATTCCAACAACCCATTTCTACTGTAGACTTATAGTAAATATGAGTTCTACCTGGAGGACTGCAGCCTGCTCTGCAAAACTGACTGTCATTATAAGAGTTTGCAGAATTTTTTGTAAAAGACTAGTATAGCTCTGTCTTAAATAAGGAAGAACATATTGCACAGTTCCACGACAAGGCTTGGTAATTTGGAACATTTTTGTACACCAGTAGAGCTTTACGGAACAGACACATTAAACTAATGAGGTTCTAGATACATGAACAACAACATTTGAATTCATTGCTGAAAGCTGTAATTTGTTTATTGTAAACAAAAAAAACAGAAAAGTATTCATACATAAATATTAAAATTCCCAGATTTATCATTAGTAAATGTTAGCATATTACCAAACTATGATGGTGAACATCCTATCTGGATGAGATAAGATTACCATTGTGAGTATGTTGGCATGCCCATGTTAATATACACAGTATATAGCTGCAAAAAATTCCCTAAATTTTCATGATTTCTCTGATCTGCGGTGTGGAGACCTACATGGCAGACAAGGACATTGAACTCAAGTGCAACAAGTCTTTTGCAGTTTTGGGTGGATACATAAGTGATGCACAAGCCTAGGTATTTGTCACAATATCTAGTGAAGGTCTGTCAAGTACAGGCAGAGAAATGAGCAGTTTGATATTTACCTCGTAGTTCATCTGTCCTGTTTTAGTACCAGCACGCTAGGAACCTGGAGCCAAAATGTGAACAGGAGTTAATGATTAAAAGTGACCGAAACATGTTTTGATACTGTTCTGTTTGTAAAGTTAATGTGAAATGGTCAGAGCATCATCTGATCTGTTGTTCACAGATTCATAGCAGACGGTTTACAGGTCTGTGGGCTGCAGAAAAACTGCCACACTATCAAAATGCTCACAGTCCTGTATTTATTTCATCGTGAAAAAATGAGTGTATTATTTATCTTTTGCAGTACATAATTACTGATATTTGTTTCACCTTACTGTCATAATTGTAGAGGCCTGTTACAAATGAGAAAATAAAGCAAATAATTCTCTTCACAAACGGTGACCCTAACCTTATTTAACAAAAAAGAGAACACCATTAAATTACTGGATCAGTAAACAGTATGGATAAGAATAGCAGTATTGATTTACATCTCAAAAACACCTATTCCTAGTCACCACGTCACAACTGACGTCAAAACACTTCTGAGTCAGTCTTGAACCACTTCAAGCCCATGTTTTCATCGGTACAAATCACAGCAGGTCACTAGATCATGATGGTTAGAAAAAAAATCTAAAAACCAAGGTAGTGCTTTTCTCTGTTCTCTTTTTCCAAGACTTCACTGGAGAGCAAAAATGCATCACTGATACTGAATTTTTTTTCTTTAATATCTTCCCATCATCTCAAAATGCACTGATGTAATTGTTCCGCTAAGTGGATTTACCAGCTGTAGCTGAGTGGAGCATTTCCACTGACACCTGTCCAACTGCCCCTGTTTAAGCCATTAGTTAGAAGATGGAAGGTGCTGTGGGTGGGTGGTAGGGGCACTTCCACAGTCATTTGCATAAGACCATGAAAAAACAGATGTCAGATTGGTTATGAAATTGGGATTAAATTGACTTTAGATCAAGTTACAAATTACAGGCTGTTTTCTTTGCCTGTTGCAGGGTTTGTTACATTTTTACAGAAACACAGTGTCATCACATCCTTTTTCATCTTAAGTGCCTCAGCTTCCTTGTCTTGGACCTGTCTCTTCTGATGCTGATTTTCTCTCATAGTTCTGATGGTTTATTTCTGCTGTCCTCCACTTCTTTTATTTGCTAAATGCTTCCTTTGTTCTGTGTGTGTGTGTGTGTGTGTGTGTGTGTGTGTGTGTGAACTTATCGGTATGTGAGTTAACTTGATTGTGCTAATCTCATCTCGCGTGATAAAGTTAAGAAAGTTAATCCCTTAAAACGGGCTAAAAGTCTTTTCTCTCTCTCTTTGTTCTCTCTCTTTCTCGCTCTTTCCCTCTCTCTCTTGCTCTCTCTCTCTCGCTCTCTCTCTTGCTTGCTCTTTCTCTCTTTCTCTCACTGTTGGTCTTTAGGTATGTGTTGCAAACAACACTGAGTCTCATTTGACGCTATATTTGTGTAGTTTTAAACCAAGTAAATGTCTGGTGAGACTGTCATTTATTATGGTTCTCTGTGTATCCAGAATACTGTTACAATCCAGATTATATGAATACTTTATTTATACTTTATACCTATGGATTAAAATCTTCGTCTCAAAGCATACATTTCTCGTTTTCAGTCTGTTCCAGTAGATGTGCTGAGATTGTATTGGAAAACATCCACATGAAACAAGGGATAGTCTGTTTTTATTGAAAGAGTTGTCTCATGGTGTTAAATCTGAGGAAGCTCACACTAGTATCTCACAATTTATACTTAGAAATGACATTATTTCATATAGTAGACCACACTTTCTCCTCTTTTTGTCTTTGTATTTTCTGCTTATTTATGCTTTAGTTCTGTTTGTGTCTTTTGTTTTGTTCTTTCCATTACTCTGTTTACATCCCTTCCATTATTTAACACATAAAATATCAACTTTCCTGGAGTTTTCATTGATTCTCCCTTTCTCATCATCATAATCTTATCAGCAAATATATTTTTGCTCAATTTGTTTATTATTATTATTCAGACCTGGGACCCACGTGTAACTGTCACCGTCTGACGTTGCTTGGTGACGAGGCCCTTGCATTACGCACAGGCACAGACACATGCACACCAATTCTTGCACAGACACACACACACACACACATTAATTCCCCCTCCCTCCTGGTTTTAAGGTGTTTCATATGATTTAGGCTGATGAATTGAAAAAAAAAAATCATGTTTTTGCAAGTCGCACTGGTGCGCCTAGTTTAAAATTGCACTTTCTTGAAAATTAGCCACAAATGCGGTTTTTGGAGGCTTATATTGTGTGTGTTGGCTTTGTTTTGTTATCTAGTAAACTACTAAAATCTTTGCATTTTTGTATAATGATACTGATACTATTACAATATTTGACACAGTATCTAGGCTAAAAAAACAGAAATCGACACTCTCCTGCACACACAGCCTGGCTCCAAAAAAGTCACACCCACTAATATTTTGTTGGACCACATTAAGCTTTGATTACAACATGCATTTGCTATGGCATTGTTGTCATACTTGCTTGTGCAATGTCACAACACTTATTTACATCATTTTTTGGACACATAATGTTGCTGGACCTAGACCTGACCAACTTAAGCAACTCCAGATCGTAACACTGCCCCCATAGGCTTGTACTGTAGGCGCTGGGCATGATGGGTAATCCTTTCATCTTCCTCTCTTCTCACTCTGGTGCACCCATCACTCTGAAACAGGGTCAGTCTGGATTCATCAGACCACATCACCTTTTCCCATTGAAACACAGTCCAGTCTTTATGCTTCTATCAAACTGATGGATGGTTCAGAAATGAGAAGCTACTCCATTAGTTAAAGGGTTAAATAACTTGTTGCAGCTCAAACATATTAATCACAGCAGTAATTATCCAATAGAAGGATCTGAACTATTTGGTTTTTTTAAATCCAGGTGGTGACAAGTTTTTGACCAGGCTGTGTTCACCTATGACACTGCATCATTTCATTAATTTTCCAGATTTTGGTGGACTAATTTGTCCTGCTTAAGTTTTATAATGAATCAAAATCATTTTCACACTACTGCAACTCTAAAGCATCTGTGTAAAACAGACTCACTGCACATTGGAGTTCAGAGGTCACACCTGCAGCTGAAGGGTAATTTGTCCCCATTTGTCATTGTTTCTTCACACATCACTTCAAAAGCTAGCTAAAACAGCAATTTAGCGCAAAAAGATGCCAAAGTATGGCTATAAATGGAGTGAAATAAACTCACTAGCCTTGCAACTGGTGCTACATTATCTCTGTAAAATCCTGTAATTGCACTGATAAATGGACCATTTAAAGTGAATGTTAGATAAGTAGAGAAATAACTAACAGTACTGTAGAAACTTTTCTAATGACACAATTCTGTACAGTCCCTCTGAAAAGTAGATCACATGACATTGGCCAGTTCTAGTTCTAATTAACAGCATTTCATTTTTGTAAATGATACTTTAGGAATTAGAAGTTTAAGTGTACTTTTTTAAAACTTGCCCTCATCTCCTCAACCCAAAATATACCAGCTTACAGACAGATAGGCAGACACAGACAGACAGACAGACATTCTGCAGACCTCACATTCTTCTCAATAATAATATTCACAAATATTAGTCTCTCACCAGCTTTCTAAAAATCACACATACACAGTGGAACACACACTGCTTTAATAAGTAAAGTGAGAGGGCTCTTATTAAAATAATTGGTGAAGTCAGGGTTTTGCTGGTGGGCGGTGGCGGCAGAGCTGTGTGCTGATGGCTGCAGGTTTGTCTCACAAGGCGTGTGTGTGGACACACGCACTTGCACAAACACTCATACACTGGGTGATTGGATATTGTCTCAGGCAGCTTTTATTCCATTACAGATATTGACACAAAGCTGGCCTGCCTGGCACTGTACACTGTCTTTCTCCTCCTCCTCTTCCTCCTCTTC
>JAPQRQ010000006.1:6984935-6995065 GCA_037367365.1 Apogon talboti
ACAGACACACACACACACACACACACACACACACACACTAGTTCATATCTTTTCCAAGTGGCCCCACTTTACCTTTGTCCTGAGAGGTGACTTTTCAACTCTGCGCTACTGAATCTCCTCGTGCTGCTGCACGTCTCAAGTGGTTTCACTGTTACAGACAAATTTCTAGTGTTGGAATAAAGTTATGAATCCTGCTAGAGTTGTTTCATGGTTGTGTTATCATATAATTAAGGTGGTTATGAAACTCTGAACTGAAGACAGACTTTCTTTTCAAATCAGTTCATCAGTGATCAAATCAATTTATGTGCATTCTGTCTACAGAAAAGTAATGGAGATATTGGAGACTGATGATGCTGAGATATGACAGATGGTTGTCAGACTTTAGTCTTTAAATCAGATCTTCTAGTGTGTGGTAGACATTAGTTTTTGGGCTTTTAGAGAGAGTCCTCGCCATTGTATTAGAAAATTATGAAAATTAGTTAGATACTCTTTGCTATGTGGATTTGGCTGTTCAGTACCACAGTTCAATAAACCTCCTTTTTTTCATAGAGAACATACGTTTGAGCATTTAAATTCATACAGTTGCATATGTTGCTCTGCTCTGACTGAAGCCACTGTGCCAGACCAATTAACTACCAACTGAAGATCCACAGACTGCAGAGCGCATAAAAAATAAATAAATAAATAGATAAATAAATTGCATGTTCTTGCAGTTTGAGACATCCAAATGAGCTAAATAAGCCAACTGACACTAGGTACCAACATCGGCAATTAATACGAATAATATCTCTGTGTAATTCAGCCTCAAATAAGAAATAGTTGAAAAAATAATGCAGCACTGCTAAAATTTACTGGGTCTGACTGTGTGGAAAGGACCCATTTACTTAAGAAAATGAAGCTAGACCAGAAAACGTGATATAAGCTGTGTTCATACTATTTAGAGTGAAATATACTGCAAGTAGGTTTAATATTGCTGCATTATTTTTTTTTTACTTCAGGTTTCTATGCTATCCTAGCTCTGTCATATTTGGGGTCATACAATGTAACCTTGTTGGACATGTTACTACACTAATTCACTTCACTACACTAATTTAATGTTCACATTTAACATGCAGCACTGTGTAAAATATCATGCAGCCTCCTGTACATGTGTATGCACTGCAGTTTGTAGCATGTGGTGTCCAGTATGTGATTTCAAACAGTCTCAAACTGTGATTTATTAGGCTGATGAACTGCTTTACTCATTAACTGCTGTGAGTGGCCGAGCCATGGGAAGGTGTGGCTCTAGCTGTGCTTTGTGATTGGCTCGTGGAGAGAATCAAGACCTTTGTCTGCACTCTTTCCCTGCCCTCTTTCTTTCTTTTCTTTGGCTTGTTTTCTCTCCCTGGACTTTTCCAATCAATAAAACATGATTTCCTCTTTGTATACTTGGCCCTTGTTGCTTTTCTGTTTGTACGAAGCTCAGAATCGTAAACAGTCCCCCATGACCCTTCCAGTGTGTAAAGTTTATGACTTCTGGTATTTAGAATAATAATTTTTTATTTTTTTTGGTCTCTGTGTTGAGGAGTCAATAATCTGAGTTTGAGACACTTACATATACACCAGTGTAAATGTTGGAACCCTCAGTGTAACCTGTGTAACTTTCAGAGATTCAGTCAAAAATTATTTTTATGAAACAGCTCCTGTAGTCACAGTAATGTACTCACCTGACATGCCACAAATGTCCAGACATTATCGCTGATTTGTTTCAACCCCCGAAAGCCTTTATTGTGTTATAAATAGTCCAGGACAAAGGTGCAACTTATCTCCCTCTTCTGTCTAACCCGTTATCACCTTCTTTCAGTGTCATTAAACAAGGTCACTTAACTCTTGATGCTGCATTTATGGTTTTTATCTGGGCAAAACAGCCCTCCGCTGGTAGAAGGCATGTTTCTTAGCCTTCATGTTGTTTTGTCGAGGTTAATCATATTTTTGTCCCTGGAGATCTGGGTTTGCTTAGAAATTCAGCTTAGAAAGGCTTGGTTCACACTTACAGAGTGTAACTATTTTTAGTTTTTTTAATCGTATTACTGTTTCATCTACACAGAAGTGGCATTTTGGGAGTCAGAATACGCAAAATTTTAAAACTGGGTCCCAGAATCAACAAATTCCACCCTTGCATTTCTGTGTTTACAACCCATACACAACTTTTCTGAAATGATGACACCATAGACCCAACTCTCTCTTAACCTCTCATGCACATTAGTATTCGCCGCCGCCTTCTTCTTCTTGTGTTTGTGGGCATTGCATGAGTTTTATGTGCATGCTCCGTGTCTTTTTCTCTGTTTTTGGTGTATTTTCTGTGGCTGTGTTACAGTGCCTCTTACAGGCCTGGCATATATACAAACATATAACTTAGTGTTTTCAGTGGTTTTATGTGGACACACATTTTGTGAGATGATGAAATAAATCGTTTTTGTCTCCATGAAGATGAGGCCTTTGACTCCAAGTTGGAAATTTTATTGTCTTTATTAAACGTTACGGTGTTTCTCTTCGTTTCAGCCCTCTAGTGGTGTTTTTGGTCTCGCACCTGGTTACATTGACCTAGATGTGTTTACATTTCATCTCTGTGCTGGTACTTCCCACCTTCTGATACCTTGGATATTGATGCTGGAATTATTTGTCTCCTGTACCCTCTCTCTTGCCCCAGTTAGGACAATGGGTTCAGGACAATCCGTTCATCTGGGATCAATTAACCCAAGCAGGCAGGCTCAACTGAGTGCCCATTTCTGACTACGCTCAACATAATGATAGGCTTTCAACCAGTAATGTCTTTGTTCTAGATGGGTCTGTTTGTTTTCTTCCTCTGGTCAGATGCAAGTTTCAAGGGGATGTATCTGAAAAGGTCTATTTCTGCCCTCTTGTTTTTGGGTCCCTCGAGTTTCCGTCGCGTTTGAAGTCTCCTTACTTAATTAAAACTTTGGGTTGGCGATCATGAATGCGGCCAAGAATGTCGCGCAGAATGGCATCTTGGGTTGAACAGCGGTTGGCATTTGATGTCGGAAACCCCAAATCACTCCCCAAATGTTTTCCTTCTTGATTTTTCTGCAGTTTCCCACTACTTTTATGTTCATTCCTTCCATACTGCCATGCCGGACTTCGTTCCTTACTTTCTTCCCCAAAGTGAAATTCAGTCTCAGTCCATGGTATTTCTGTCCTGGTTATGAAAGCATTTACTGCTAATACTTGAGAATCAAGAATCAAGATTTCTTTATTGTCATATGGCATGTAGAAACTACAACCACACGAAAAGCTGCATCGGTAATGGCTTGAAATAGGTTGGCTCCAGGGAACAAGTACATCACACATAATTTCTGACTTTATCAGTTGTAGACCTGCACCTGAATTTGGTAATAGTCATCACTGATGGGACAAGAGCACACTTCTATGCTTCACCCACAAGTCAGAGAAGTTCAACAACTCTTTGTTTGCTCAAGTGGCTTAACTGAACCAAGATCTTATGATAAGTCAGGACTTTTTGAGTACTCAAACTGAAGCAGTACTTCAGTATGAGGTGCTGCTCAGGCTCTCATTGATTTAGTGTTTATTACTGTGCTTTACTTATGTCATGCAGAAGTCACCAAAGACCAAATCAACAACACAATGAAGTGGTTGAAAGTATATGTTGCATAGTAATCAAGTATGGTAACTTGAATTAAGCACTGCTCCTCTTTTTAACTATCAATTTTCACTGTCTTTTCTAGTATGAGTTCTGTTTTGCTCGCTGTAGACCGACTGGTGGTGATTTTGTATGTTTGAAATGGACAAAGTTGTATTTTTTTTTTTTTTTATCTGCCTACCTCTGAAGATGAAGTAAGACTGGACTGAGATCAGATATGATTATACTCTGTTGTCCATAAAGTTGGAATAATTTGGTTTTTAGACACATTTCTCTATTTATTCCTGTTTGAACACATCAATAATCTCTTTTGACCAGGTACTATGATTACATACGGAGTCCCAGTTCCACTTTATCTATTAAGAATAAATTGTATTGTCACAATTATTTCATGAGAAGAGGTGAAAAAAAAAATGCTCTCACTTCATGGGCAACAGTGTTTATTATAGAGAGACATTCAGTACTGAACATGGTTTGGTAAAGGCTGACCAATACTCAGCCTATTTTCTACATTGAATTCTAGTATGATCATGACTGCTGAAGCCCTTGGGACACAATCAGCCAGACTTTACAAATACCGAGCATGTTTGATATCAAGACTTGTGCAAGATGTGGTTACAAGGCTTGGAAACGGTGGACGTTGACTTCCTGCGACAAGTTCCCATCAAGCTTGAACTTGTGTTTTACCTGCCGCTATTCAGGTGAATGTTCATTTTCTGTTTTGACTGACAGCAGTAAACTTGTGAGCATTACAGTTCACACAAACGTAAGACTGTGTGTGTGTTACTAAAAATAGTCTACATGTCTCCTGTTTGTGTGTGAATTGTGTGCACAATGTGCCAAGTGCCTTGTTCTGTCACTATTTAGATCTGTAAGTGTATGAGGGTTGGGGTGTGTATTATCTAAACAATTTCTTCCATCACGCCATATTCCAAGAAACACAATCCTGCTTATAGTTTCTGTTTTAACCTGAAACTGATGAACTAGACATAGCAGTGTTCCCTTTTGTTTTGCTTTAATCCCAAAAATGTTAATTTGCTGGAAAGTACAATTACAATGTGGTTTAGAGTTTGCATTTTCAAGGTTACACCAATTTTATGGCAAAAACTGAACATGGTGATAATTATGATAATGCTGATAATCAAGTGTTGACAAGTAATTTATATTACAGAGAGTTTCTTCTCTATTCGAAGCTACAAAAAATGTAGATTGTAAGTGTTTTAGGCTTATAATATGTTGTCATTATCAAATTGAGATGGTTTTTGATATAATCTGTCTTGAGTTTAAAGGAGCATGTTTAAGTCACTATTATTCTGATTGTATGACTATAATATTGAAAAAATAAGAATACTGTAGATGAAATGTTACAGACCACTCTGACTACTACAGCTCTTTCCCTACAGCAATAAGCAGCACCTTAAACAGACTCACTTTTATTTATTTTTTTGATTCATTATTAATGACTATGTGGTAGACATCTGACTGAATATGCAGAGGTTTTTAATTAAGGGTACCTCACACGAGTAGCACTCCAAATTTCACTGTGTCACTGACAATAAACTTCTATAAAGGTCTATTCTGTTCTTTTCTGTCTGGGCATAACAGCTGTCATACTGGATCACATTAGCTACAATGCTCTCAGGCATGAGGAAAGTGGTTCACAGCAAAAATAAATGGCCAAAAGCTCTGTCGATAGGTTAAATTGCCACCTTACTGGTAGGATTTCACATAACTGATCACTTTTAGTTATACTATCTGAATGTGTCACAGGCATGAAGGAAATATCTCAATGAACTCTCTGCGGCTGTGAGGGTGAATGAACATCACGTAACTGCTTGAACTGTTTTGTTTAAAAATGTATGGCATAAGCAGTGGGGAAACTTGAAGGAATATAACCAAATTCATAGTAACACGTTTGAGCTGAACACGTTTTATGACAGTTGAGCTTTTACTCTGTACAATAAGGGAGTCCAACCTCCTACTGCTGCAGAAATTGCTGTGTTTCTGCGAAGTCCTACTGTTGCTCTTATTTATTTAATCATCTTTACTGATGCTACATGTAGGTGTGATACCACCTGCATGACTCAAATGATGCAGGAAGAGAGGTCAAAGGTCAATGGATTGTGGGGCAAGTGATGCATATAAGATACATGAACCTAGTGTTCTTGGGACAGGGTTTTGTCAACCCCTTTTTTCCCTCAGTGACATCACTTAGTTCATTTTCATTGGGTAATTAAACTCCCAATCCAAAATAAAAGGTTGACGGTAACAAGATCCACAGTGTCACCTCATTATAAAAAAAAATATGAAATTATGCTTCTAAAGTTGAAAAAGTGACTATTGCTTCTTTTTCAGTAGGATCACACTTTTGGGCCCTTACAGATGGATCCCTACAAAGCACTATACATATTGCAAATAGGGTTATACCATTAAGCTGTGCACCACAGGGGCTGGACATAAGGAGTAATAGCTGTAATTTAGGTAGTTCAGCTGTGCAGTGTGCAAAAATCTTTCACAGTTGGATCATTTCTGCAGGACTGCTTAAATAGGTTTTTGGCTCCAAATGTACTGACAGGAATCTGTGCACCTTTTTTTTTTTTTTTTTTTTTTTTTTTAATAAAAAAAAAAAATATATATATATTATTAGTCTATTTTATGTCGCAACCTTAAATACACAAATAGAAATCAAGATTGCGGTTTTACTATTTGTCAAAATCTCTAAAACATAGGCCTTAGATTATATAGATTTATTATATCACATAAGCAGCAGAGTGATTTTTGCTGACCTTAACAGATCTGTCGATGAGAGTGTAAATATGTTGCAGTGTTATGATGGGGGGCTAAGAGGAACTCATTAGTGCCCTTCTTTCTGTTCACAGCTCAGGAGCGTTAATTGGAGGAGGAGCTGTTGTTTGGGCGTGTGCTCATCTTAGCCCTTCCTGTTTCTTGCACTGCTGTCTTTAAAGTGTATTTGTGTGTGTAAAATAGCATGTATGCCGTTTATCAGTGAAGACTTGTGTATGTGTGTGTCAGTTAAAGCTAAGGCTCAGGCCTGTTTGCAGCCAATGAGGAGTGGTCAGTGTCGCCATTTGTTCATGTGTGTTATCATAAAGTAAAAGTGACATTTTAATGGGGAAAAGAATTGGTGTTCTAGTTTTGGCCCAAGTTAAGTTTATGTACTGCTGTACTGTTGAGAGTTGAATTCTTCCATGCTGACCTGGAGACTTACTCCCTGTTTCCTTTTCTGGTTTTTGCACAATGAGGTAACTGATTGATAAGAGAAATCCACCACTGTCATTATTGTGATGTCAAATAAATAGAAACTGACAAATTCTTTCCACATGTGATGATGTGATGTGTTAACTGTAATTTGTTCTAATCTGAAGATCTATATCCTTGTTGTAAGTCTTATTGGGTTTGGTACGTTGAATACTTTGACTAATGCACTGTATGTTGTTCTTTGCAGATGTATGGGCGCTACACCCAGGAGCTTGGGGTGTATGCCAAAGAGGAAGCTGCTCGGCTGAGGGAGAGCGGGCAGAGGCGATCGGTCAGCGATCGGAGCCGAACTCTGGACCTGCTGGAGTACGACAAGGGACGCTGTGCCAAGTGTCGCAGTAAGTGTCATAGACTGGGGAGAGGGACGCACCAACTGACCTCCTCAATATCCATTACTTCCAAAAGATAGTCCATCAGCTGCTGCAATTCAGGACCAGCAGAAGGTATACCTGTGTATATACTGCAAATAGGTGCCAAATGAAAGGAAAAAAACATCAGCTCTTAGGTTTTAGGCCATCGTGTTTCCAGAACAGCTTCAGACAGTTCTCTCAGGTATTGTTTCTCCAAGTCTGACAACTCTACCCATGCAGTTAAAACCATTTTTCCAAATGATATTCTCTCATTTGGTATTTTGATGATAGTGGTTATTTTGACCCTAGTTCAGGAAGGAAGGACCATAAAGACCAGATGGCATCTGTGCAGTTACATTTCTTAATCGGTAAAATAAATAAATCTGTTAGAAAAGGCCAGTAGAAGCAGCAAAAAGGAAATTTAAGAATGAAAATGCTCAACAGATACTGCTCAGATTGATAAAGAAATGAAACCAGTATGTGACTTCTATATTAAACACCTTGAATGTCTGTTGTAGAAGTCATTCACCAACATCAGAGGACCTTTATGACTTAT
Source organism: Apogon talboti (assembly GCA_037367365.1). Lineage (NCBI taxonomy): Eukaryota > Metazoa > Chordata > Actinopteri > Kurtiformes > Apogonidae > Apogon > Apogon talboti. The sequence goes on from JAPQRQ010000006.1 coordinate 6,992,779, forward strand.
CTACATTACATTACAACCTAACAAAATTACAATGTGGAGTAGCGTCTCTAAATTATCTGGGCAAAAAAATTATACCCATGTAGATATTTACAAGTACCTGACTCGGGCTCTAGGTCTAGGGGTTATTAAGTGTCTCAGAAACAACAGAACATCAAAGCTACAGAGCTGCAAGAAAGTATTTGAGAAACATGGTGCACTGCTTACATTCAATCACAGCTGCACTGATGCTGGATGGAAATGGCTTCTTTATGATTGGGGTTGTAGGACTGGGCCACCGGTCTGATCCGTCCTGAGTGTAGGCTTTGCTGGAGGTGGGAGCAGGCACTGATCCTTGAGAAAGACTCATACATTGAAACTGGTATATCACAAATGTCCAGAAAAGGTTAAAAACGGTGGAGGAGGCAGTGCTGGGCCGCAGGGCTGTAAGAAAAATCTAACTTGCTATTCTGTCATTACATAAATGGTATCCCAAACTGCCCAAATGGAAACTATTAATTTTTGTCATTTTATTACATAAAGTTCAGGTGGTGCAATTTATAAAATATTCAGAGGTTGGGCTTTTAGGCAAAATCAGTATCACATCTAAATGTCTGTGCAGACATCAGTGCTTAAAGAAATAATCACATGCAGTATGTCTGGGCAGACGTGGGCAGTTTGCAGGAGAGTCTAATGTGGTGCGTTCAGGATCAGTATCATACACCATTCTCAAATATCTGTGGATGTCATTTTTGCTTTGCTATTAACCTTAAGGGTTGAAGCACAAAACGGGCAAAAAATCCTGCTGATTTAAAATGCTTGAATCATTGAACTTTTCTGTGTGAGATAGCCATAAAATGTGACCTTTAAAATATTACACCTAATAAAAACCCTTAGGGTACACATTGCCTCAGTTCAGAATCCTCCTACTGCAGACCATCATGCTGTATGTCACTGCGTTGTACGTGGCAGTAATGTTAAGACAAGTGAATTAACAGGTAACATGTTTTTGGCTCATTACTCCCAAGAATATACAGTACTGTGCAAAAGTTATAGACCGCCTTTTGAATATTTATTTTTCATTCTCTTTTGTTAAAATACAACAAGAAAATACAGGAAGCATGTGCACAACCTTAAAAGACACAACAAAAAACAAAATTAAATGGGTTCTAAAGGTTAAAGTCAGTATTTGGTGCAACCCCTGACCCCATGATTAGAAGCATCACAAACAGTTAGAAACAACTGACACCTGGTATAAAACATCAGACAATTAATGCAATAAATCTCATATTGTTTGAATAAAAGGCTTAAAGACATGTTATGTGCAAAGGGAGGTTACACTAAATATGACCACTTTGCTTCATAGAGGCTGTTTTATCCCTATAAACTTTTGTTTTTCCTGCTGTACATACTTCACATATATCCAGACTGGATCTTAATACAGAGACTGAGAAATGCGTATGTGTGGTCATTAGAACTGTACTAAACCAACAAACCTAATGTTGGCTGAGGACTTTTGCCCTGTACTGTATATACTTAACATTAACCTCACACTGTCTTCAATACCAATCACTAGATTTTCAGTCCCCCAACACTGTGACCACCATCTTTTTATTACCACCCCCTCAACACACACACACACACCCCACCACTACCACCACCACCAAGGGGAGGCAAGGGGTATTGTTTTTGGTTCGGTTTGTTTGTTTCTGTGTTTCTTTGTTTATTAACAGTATAGCAGCAAAACTATTGGTTCAATTCACACCAAATTGGGTTTATGGATTGCCAGTGACCCAGAATAGATGTCATTACATTTTGAGGAAAGAAGGTCAAAGTTCAAATTTTTTATGTATTTTTCAAATCTTCCCTTCCCCATATATTGGGCGAAATATGTGTGAGTGGCAGGATTTGTTGTTCCTGGCACCACTTGTTTATTTATTTTGCTGGATTTCTCCTCAAAACTGATGAAACACCCTGGACCAGGATAGATGGATTAAGGGTCAAGTTTTGTCGATACTGAAGCCCTCATTTGTGTTTTATTGTCAGTAACTGGATAACAGGCAAGGCAGATCTATTTGTATAGCACAATTCATACACAGGGCAATTCACAGTGCTTTACAAAAATGGAAAAGGGACAAGTTAAAAACACACAATTACAATTAAAACTTAATCAATAAAACATAAATAATCATCAATTAAAATAAAGTAAAAGAGAAGAGTGCAGATAGAACAGTTTCAGCTGTTCTATCCACAGTTGAACAGAACCGTTTTCAACCTGGACTTAAACATTGTCAGAGTAGAGGCCTGTCTC
>JAPQRQ010000006.1:6997526-7010900 GCA_037367365.1 Apogon talboti
TGATTCTAGCAATGTTTTTGAGATGGTAAAAGGCTGATGATGTGATTGATTTAATGTGGCTGTTAAAGTTTAGGTCTACTTGAGAAATCCTCAAAAATCCTTGTATTTCGCAGCAGACTTAACTAGAGGTCGACTGATATGGATTTTTCTAAGGCCGATGCTAATTTTTAAAAAATGTACAGCAGATTTTTGAGGCCGATATTTAAGGCAGATTTTTTTTTATTTGGCACATTGAACTTAAAATATAATTGATACACTCAGATAATTAAGATTTTTATTTTTATTTATTCATTTATTTTTGGATTTTTAATATTAATGAAATTATTAATACACGTACACATAGTACTCTGTTAACATTTATTGAACTTCAAATGCTGCCCACATAACATTTTTACTACTGACCAAATATCGGCTTAAAAAAAATATTAAGGCCGATATTGAAAACATCAATATGTCAGCCCGATATATCGGTCTACCTCTAGACTTCACTTATACCACGTGGACTTTGGAGGCAGATGCAATAGACCAAGAAAAATATCTGAAATGTCTATGTTCATGCTTTCCATCCAGATAAGATGTAAAGAAATCACTCTTATTGTGTTCTGTGATGAGGCAGTTTGAGCTCCACTGTTAACTTGTTGGGATTAGATGGTATGTGCTGTAAAAGAAGTGGTGTGTCAAGATTTAATACAGCGCACTGAGCTATCTGAAGCATCACAGCCCAAAGGGTGAACATAATTTGAACATTACCATAGTGTTGGAAGTGAAATACTAAAGGCTTTTTGTGGGTCTAAAATAGCCTTGCCGCCTTACTGCCTTTTGCTTTTGGGAGCATTGATCACATCGGACAGTGGGGAGATGGAGGAACAGATACTGCAGCACTGAGCATTCATAAAGAACCAAAAAAAAAAAAATCCTCTGCTGGGGATTCAAGGTGAAGGCAGGTAGTGTTAGTATTAGTGCACGTTCAGGTTCACACCTATGTTGTCCTGTTTTCCTCTTTGTGCTAATTATTTGTGAGTGCAGCAGATGATAATATTGAAATTAGATAAGAATATGTGTCAAGATAAAGAGTTGGAGTTTAGAGGAGGCTGTAATATCACACACTAAAACTCACTGAATGTCCTCCATTCTTCTCTCTCCTTACACAAACACACAGTTGTAGACAGTAACTCACAGTGATGCCCAGTCTCTAAACCTGGTCAAGCTTTATTCGTCCAGAGTGGGAGATCAGCTGGGACCCGAGAAAGACAATCTAAGTCACCACACACACCTTCTCACTTCACTCCACTTTCTACTTTTCTCATGATTTACAATAAAGATCCTGCTGAAGTGCTGTTGAGCATGTCGCTAACATTAGTTCTCAGTGTGACTGCTTGTTCTGTGTAAGTGGAGTGCCCTCTGCTGTTGAGTAAAGGTTAATACACTCATGACTAATTACACAGACATAAGTACTCTCATATCCCTGAAATGCTGCAGATTTGTGTGTGTGTGTCCTCACTGCTTTCATCTCGGTGATGAGTTTTGCTGTTGTTTCTATGGCAGGTGATGAGTCAGCTATCTATCTTCCTCCTCCTCCTCCTCCTCCTCTTCTCATCCTCTTTGTATAGCTGTGGACACCAAAATACCAGCAGCTGAATTGATCTGTCCCTCAGCAGGTATAAGAGATTTAGGCGGGATTGCACTGCAGCCTCACACACTTTTCTCTCTGTGTGAGGATATAAACACACACAGGATGAGGTGAATGCATAAAACAAGAAGCGGCCAGCTGAAGATAAATGTAAATATTAAACTCACACACACACACACACACACACAGTCTTCTTCAGTGCTGCTGTGGGTTATGGCTGCAGCTGCAGTGGGACACAGGGAGCTTCAGTATGTTCACTCACATACACACAGTATTCCCTGCTAAGACTAACACAGTCTCTTTATTACCGCTCATTTAAACTTTTTTGTATATTTTATATGCATACACACACTCTGACACACACCAAGCATACATCTCCTTATTCATTCTGTGGTGTTTAATGATGCTGAGTAGTGCCGCCAGCAGCAGGCCTATCGTCTCTGGCCTCATAGGAGCTGTCATCATTTAACTGTGTGTATTATACGTCGGTACGACGCATCCACTGGTATGACAGATCCTCACAGCTCCGGGCTTTGTTTGCAGCCAGGACTGCAACCAATACCTGTGTTCGTTGTTGATTAATTGATTATTTTCTCCAATAATTGAGTGTCTGTTTAGCTGGATCAAATGTCAAAAACGAAAAATGTTTTGTCAAAGTTCAAGATGATGCTCTCTAATGTCTTGTTTGTTCCATAAACCAAGTGTGTCACAAGTAAAATATATTAGTAAGTAAAGAAGCTTTCACAGATCAATCAATAACACTGGTCTACAAGCAAAATGCATCCGTAATTAGTAGAAAAAACATTTTGGGTCCCCAATAAAGACAAAACTGTAAAAAGTGGTAATTGGCTATGATTTAATAGACACAGTATTGGGCCAAAATGGGAAATCTGGTCACCGAATGACATAATTTTTTTTTTTTTTTTTTGTTTTTTTTTTTTTTTTTACGTAAAAGAAATCATTGTCTCTGAGCCACAAGTTCTACTCCAAAACACTGTTCACACATTAGAATATATTACATTACACATACTCTTCACATTCCTTATACTGTAAATGTGTTTATACATCTATTGCACAACAAAAACAACCTATGTGTATATGTAAAAACACTTTATCATAAATCTTGAAACATTATCCAAGCGCCACTTAAGTCATGTGTTTTCCAGTTCAGCTGATCAGTTTGTAAGATTTTGCACATTTTATCTGTGAAGCAGATAATTTTCCAAACATTGTAGACCAGTGTTGTTGAAATGGTTGGTGTTCATTTCAATAGTTAAGAATTAAGTAGTTAATCATTTCAGATTCTCGTTGACTGAATAATTTTGTGTTTTTGTCAGTTTATAGTTAATAATGATTTTCATAGGTGGCGATTTCTGTTGTTGTCCCATCTAATTTGTATATTGTTCCTCTACAGTCCTTGACTCTGACAATCATATACATGTAGAAATTGAATTGAGATTTGATATTGAAAACAGCTCTGAAAACATTCTTTTCTGTTTTCAGCTTTTATAATCTACATAAAAAATCTTCAGAAAAGATGTATCCTCTTTGTAAAAACCAACATTTTGACTGGCAACTATAATTGAATTACTGAACATTTTTCAGGAAGTGTAACAGACTATAATTTCATTTATTTTGCAATTTCTATATGTAATACAGTTGTATTCTTTCACAGCGCTGTATATAGTGTAACAATAGCTGCTGATTAGTTGCAGACTGTACCACAATATCAGTATAAATTGTGATGTATGATGGGTCTACGGCCTTATATAAGACACTGCAGTAAAGCTCATAACCTGAATCCCAGGAAAGTTCTTAGCTCAGTAAAACGCCTTTTGAGTTTTAGAATTGATTTACTTTTTATATTATTTTTGAAGCTTTTAAAAGCGGTGACTTTTAAGGCATGACTAGTTCTGTCCCTCTGGCTATATCCCACATCTATCATTTAGTTAAGAGGTACAGCCGGGTCTCGGATCCTCAGCCAGGACACCTTTGCTCTTTCTAAAACTGTAGAAAAGCTGAGTGGATATATTTCCTGACAAACTCTAAATTTGCTTGAGATCAGATGCACTTTTCAGGAAGTTGTTCAGAAAAATCCCTGAAAGAGCAGATGTCAGATAATGGTAGAAGCACTTTCATGAACCTGCTTTTCTTGCACTTTCACAGTTGATACAAGTCTGTGAGGTAGACCTTCAGTCCAGTTAAAACCCTCAAAGTTATTGATGTTAATGGCCATCTGCACCCTGTTGGGTTTGCTTTTAAGGTTGAGAAGTTTTATTTGTCAATATGATGATTCGGATGGGTTTTCATTGTTTTCATTTCATTCATCATTTTGTTGTTTCCATGTGGGTACGCAGATAGGACTGTTTGATGATGAGTTTTCTCAACAATATCTAGCTTTGGGTCTGTTAAGTCTCCTGCAGCTTTGTTTTATGGAGATGTCTAGTTGAATAGTCTTCCAAATTGGGCATATACCCTCATTTGTCCAACAAACATGTTCCTATCCTTGTGTTCTGTGATTTTCAGAACTGGATGGAGGTAATTAATTGGCGAACAAAAACGCAGCTTTCCGGGGTATTTATATTCAAGCAGTCTTAGGATAGAAGAATAAAATGCCACAGAGCTTTAAAATTGATTGTAGCTGCTGGTCATTTATTTATTATTTAAGTGCAGAGCTATTTATATATGCAACCCCCTGGTGTGATTGGCCACATTAAAAACACAACTGAACTTTCCGGGCATCTACAAGGCTGGTTCTTATGCCAGACCTGTACAAAGTGATGTGAACACACCAACATTTGGTGTTTATTTGAGTGACCTGCACTTTTCTGGTGCCCTGTCCATACGGACTGACAAGACGCTCAAACATGGCTGCTTGACAAATTATAATACTCACTTCCACAAGCTCCAAAGAAATACATTTCATAATATTCAATTATACAACAGAAATGTCTTGTTCTAGTGAATATGGTGTTGTCTGTCTCAGCTGCAGGGCATCTTCTATAAATTATACCAAAACAAAAGTCTCCATGTTAATAGGCCAACTCAGCACATCGGCATTATACAGCCAAAGAAATCAGGCAGAAATGTTCTGCTCCGCAAATAATTCCTCATATCACTGCACAAACGGAAATGGAATATTAAATGCTCATCCATAGCAACACCAAGGGGAGGAAAAAAAAACACATATATGTTGCTCTTTAGGAGTATGTTAGAATACCAGTTGTTATCTGAGTGCACGAGTTTTACATTCTCTCTAAGTTTCTTCTCATTCTCTCTTTTAGTTTCTATATGTTCTGCTTCGTGTCATTTCTAAGCTTTGTCGTCCTACATATTTCCAGTAAATTTTCAACAGAGTGTGACTAAAATATTCAGCCAACTTAGTGCAGTAAATGTGACAATGGCGTCTGTTTTGGGAGCATAAACTGGAAAACAAGTGCCACGTGAATTAACATACGGTGTTTTCGCTGTCTGTTGGCTGTTCAACCACCCAATGTGGTCCTATGGGAGATGTAGTTGTTTTGTCAGGTAGGCAGTAGGGGGCAGCATTGAGCTTTACAGTGTCCAGAGAGCTGCTGAATGGATTTGCAGAAAGAGAAAGGACAAGAGTCGAAATAAAGCAGGGGCCCTAGAGAGGGAATGTGATCTTGGACATCTTTTTTTTCCCCCTGTACTTGTATGGGTGTGTGTTGGTTTTGTGTTGCCTGTGCTCAGGTGTGCAATCTCTGTACGTCAGGGAGAATCATCTCAGCCTCAGTCTGCTCCTTCGCTTAAGGGACATCAGTGGGACGCAGGCTGATATTGTATATTTTTGCCTTTTAATCCATTTACTGTTTGACATTTAACATTCAGTTTAAATGTTGGCGAGGTTAACCTTAATATAATTTATACTTAGCCACCAAAGTAATTTCATTCTGTCGGATCATGGCATGTGAACAATTGGATTTGCTGTTATTGTTTTCTAAAGGTTGATGACATAAAGATACTGCGTCTAATACAGGGCTGACCGTTTTAAATTGAATCCCTGCACCAGACAGGGTTAAAAGGTAAGGATTACACAAGCAGCGGGATTTCATTACTGTATATGTGTGTGTGTGTGTGTGTGTGTGTGTGTGTGTGTGTGTGTGTATGCATGTGGTGTAACGAATTCTGTTAAAAGAGCTCATCCATGAGAACTGACATAAAATATTCAGTTGACAAGAGGAACTTGCCCTGCCACACACATAGACACACACAAGCACACACACTGCATGTGCAGAGGTAGAAGGTAACGCACAATGATGCACCAATTCAAATCCCAGTCAAGCTTTATTTATCCACAGATGTGCCTTAGTGATCTGATGGGACTTGCCACAGTGAATCTGCATCAACCCATTGGCTTTTTATTTTTTCATTTTTTTTTTACCCCCTCCTTCTGTTTTTGCTTTATATTGTTAGTTTTATTTGACATGTTTTGAAAGTGACTTAATAATACAACATAATAAAGCAAAAAAGAAAAGAAAAATCTCTCTTTTAACAAAAAAGGAACAATGAAAAATACTCAAAAATAATGAAATAATAATAAGTCTGTGTACAGAAACAATCACGCTTCAGGCTGCTGTCAGTCATCCTCACTGCTGATGTCACAAGCTCCCACATTGGCTCGCAACACCCCAGAAGGGACACACACACACACAGTGTAAGCAGCTGTGTCCACAAAGTGATGAAATATATATATATGCAGCTGTCTTTTTCTTTTTTCTTACCTCCCATCTCTCTTCTTCTTTCCTCCTGTCCACCTGCACTGCTATGTCATTTAATTGGTTCCAAGACACACACAGCGTTTCACTTCAACAGGTGTGATGTCAGCAGGAGCTCAGCATGGCGGCGCATGTTGCTATGGTGACCAACAGGCGCCTAGCGACCAACAGTTGCTCACCTCCTCCTTTCCTTATTCCTCTTCTTCTGTGTTTTTTCTTTTTTTTTTCTCTTCCAGTCAATGAACTTACATTGACAAGAACTGAAACTTATATCCTTCTGCTGGAACATTATTGCATCACAGCGGAGCTACTTAGGACTTAAAGCGATTGTCAAAAACCACCCCAGTTTCAACGACACCTATATTTTTGCTTCTGTCAAAACTTCATTAAAAAATAATTGTTTGTTTCATGGCCGCATTAGTGCGTGATGGCAGCTGCAGTTAAAAATGTGCTAGAGTTTCACCGCTGTGTCCCACTCGTTCTTCTTTTGGTCAAGATAATGCCGGATGGAGTTGGTGGAAGCGCGAGATAAGCTGTTGGCAGGTCTAGGTGGGATATTGATTTTATAACAGGCGACCCACACAAACATCAGCCAAAAACACTCACCTGCACAAGTACACTTTGATACTTGTTAACCAGTGATGCTTCCCATGTTGCCATTTTAGTGGGCAGCGTGGGGTTCCTCTACTTTGTGCTGTGTGCACCTGTGTGTTTTCTGTGGCAAGTACATTCAAGTGTACCCGCAGGTGTGTGTTTGCAAAATGTGTTTTCCTGGCTTTCTAATTCCACATGACATGTTGTCACAGCCATTTTGCACAGTTGAGCAAAACACATCCAGAATTTACATGTTGAATTATATTTACTGGAAAACCAGGAGCAGAGAAATGCATATTTAGATACAGCCCAGGCCATTAGTCAATAACTGGAAACCAACTGATAATGAATACGCCAACAAAAATTGAGGATTAAAGAGGAGAGAAGATAAAAATAACATGTAATTTTCCTCAGGCTACCTTGATAAAGGGATAGGTTTCATTAGGAATTGTCTAATACCAGTATTGTTACCGGTACTGTAATTAGAGTTGTGACTCTGTGAAGTTGTTGCTTGCCTCAAAAACACATGAAAAATGAAGTGAGAGGGAAAAGGCATTTGAAATACACTATACTGACAACAGTACTGGGACACATTGAATTTGGGTGTTTCATTGCTAAATGTTATTTTGATGTCAGGATTCTTTATTGTCATTTAAAATTCTTTGGAATTTGTTGTTTTACTCAGCATTATAATTTAATATCATTATCATTATTCAAAATATCTTACCTCTTAATTTCTAAATATATTTGTCACATTCTGACCATAAATAATAATTTTAAACCATAAGTAATGGTGAGGTTTCTTCATCTCTCACATGGGAGAAAAAAAATCAGCCTTTTAACTTGTATAAATAAATATTGATTTAACGTCTATCATGATCATTATTAAAAACTGACATGAAAATTCATATTTTAAGTCCTTCATGGTGTGGGTGTGATGTTTCCCATCAATGTAGTCCCTATAGTGTGTAAGAGCACGTGGACTTTTAACAACTGAAAGACCATTCCAGTCAATGGGATACACATGAGAAAAGCAGGAACCTGGAAAACCAAAGCCAATAAATGGTTTGTTCATCTTGGGGAGAAAACCCCAAAGAACCAGTATGTGATATTTAGTGTGATCTAGTGGTGAAGTCACCGGTGGCAACCTACTCGATGCCCTATTACTCACTCATCCTCATGTTGTTCATGGTTAAGGGGATAATAATTCTGGTTCACACATATTAATGCAGGATGCTGCCGTGAAAGGTAAATGAGAAGAGCTCTGGGTTACTGTGGAGTTCCTGCTCCCTCTGAGAATACAGAATCAACGAATCACTGTAATAATAATAAAACAATGTTATTGACATTATTCCCTTTCTGCAAGTCTTCCATACTGATCCATTAGATCATAATAAATACAAGCTTTTAGTTTCAATTTATTTAATTCAGTTTCTACTTTTAGGACCTTAACCATTTAAAAAAATCCTCAAATATCACCTTTGATGAACTCAGCATAGCTCTTGCTGGTGTTGTTTTTTTCCCACTTTAAATACATGCAAGTTTCCAAATTACAGCTGTGACTGAGGAAACGTACTAGAGGGTGCATGATTGGATTATGGTTTATAACCCACTTCACTTCAGCGTGGACTCTATTTACCAAATCAGCGGCATGTGCATTGAATAGGCTGCGTTAACCTGGCAATCGAGTGAGGAAGGCACATTGTTCCGCCATTTACACACCAGCACTTAAAAACATCAGAAGGCTTTTTGAATATATATGTGAGCCACCTGAGTGCCTATCCTGCCTCTGTATGCGTGTGTGATCGGCCCCAAGCTGACGCACTGTGGGGGTGTCGTTCGTCATTCACATGCGGTTGCCAGCCAAATTCAGGAAGTAACACAACTGATTCGCACACACAAACACACAGTGTTAAACTGTTGCTTGTGCAGTTTGGTTGTGTGTGTATGTGAGGGAGGAAGAGGGAAGGAACTTTCACTTTAATATATCAAGTAACCAAGGAGACTCGGGCCTCTGATCAATATTTGATTCAGTGCCACTTGAGCAGATTGTGTTAGTGTGGTGATCTTGGACTACTGTTGTCCACTGACGCTACTATGGAGGTTGTGGCACTGGTCCAATTTGTGTGTCAGCAGCCAAGAGAATGGACTCGAGCTACAGTGTTGGCTTACATTGATTTTGTCATCCAGGTCGAGCCAAAATGGCACCCATAACGCCACTGGCTGGGAGCATTAAGATGGTGACATCATACTTAATATTCACCCACCTATCCCAAGGTTCCACATGTCTGGATAGAGGCTCCGGGGGTAATTCCAACAGCCAGCGTAGGACGACTGCCAGACAGACATTTAATTCTATCAGAGCTGGACAGAGGGAGGCGTTGCAGTCAGTGCCATTGTCCGCTAAAGTAATGATAATTCTACACTTTTGGAAGTATATTTAGTGACTGGTAAAATGGGTGGGTAAGAACCCCAATTTTACTTCTTCATACTCACAAGGTCTGTAGGTTTGTGAATTGACCCAGTAAGTCATGTCATGTTTGATAACTTTGATCTTTATTTCTTTGGGCCATTATTCAGGTAGGACTTGAAAAGACTTAAAATATAAGAAGTCACCTTACATTGTAGGTCTGTTCTACACAAATGTTTGACTTTTTTGTTTTGGAACTTAACGGACTGCTTGTTGACTGAAATATATTAACTGAAAATCAGCTCATACTAGGGCTGGGCAATATCGCCAATCAATTAATATTTTACTAATTTTGTGCAAAATTGTGGTCATTCCCCTGGAAACCTAAGTTGCTTAACAAAAAGTCCTGTTCGCTTCTTTTAATATATTAAATGTGAATGAGTTTCACCAGTCATAAGTGGTGTCTAATTTTACTAAAGAACTTTTGGTGTCAGTTCATGTAGCCAGAAAACAATCAATCATCAATCAATGTAAATCATCCATAAATTAAAAAAATATATATATTTTTTTCCCATAATGCCCGACTCTAGCTCATAATTTAACAAAAGAAATAAACCTTGTTCAGCCTAATGAAGAATTATCAGTCATAAAGGAGGGAAATGTATCATAGTGGGTCATGTAATTAAATATTAAATACATTAAATAATTAAATAAATTATTATTTAAATAAAATAATAGCCCAAAATTTTAGATGACTTTCTGGAACTACAAACAAAGTTTTGTATAGTTAAAAAAAGAAGAGAAAAAAAAAAGTTCTATTTCCTAATTTTCCATATTTTAAAACTGAAATCTCTTTTTTTTGTATCCAAACATGAGCGCCGGTGCTTGGAGAGTCTCGACACCAATCAGCAGTTTAATTTCATAGTTGTGAACACAAAATGTTTGGTATAGATTAATGCATCAGTATTTCAGTTCGGGTCTGGTGTGTTGCAGGCATCAAAATCTAAACCTGTTCAAATTTACAAAATACCATTTGGGTGGCCAGTGAAAAATATTAAACACCTTTTCTGTGTACTTTTGTCCATTAAATGAAGGCTTAAACAAAATACCAAATCCCAGATTTGATCTGTTTTTGCATTTTAGGAAATGTCCAGTATTTGCATCCAAGAAGTGCATTGCAACAGTACTAACAGTAGATTGGTAGTTGATAAGGCCGAGGTTATCAAATCAGTGATGTAAGAGTGTTGTTTGACTGGAACGAAACCTGCTCCAGCTTCATTATTCAATGTGCGTGACAACACTTGTAGGTAACATCACCAGGTCTTCTCTTGGTAATGTGGAAGAAGTGGAGAGCTGAATTATCCAACAGTGATACTGTTACTGAGGGAATTTAATAGGACAGCCAAAGTCATCATGTTTCTACATCTGCTGGGAGAAGTTTTAAAGAGTAATGCTACAGTCTGGTTGAGTTTCTGTGCATCTATTGGATGAAATATGCAGGACAGTGAAAGTGTAGAATGAGGAAAGGATTTGAGTCTGTGGAGAAGATTTCAGTTTGAGTTAAGGGGAGAGAGAACACATCATTTATTGTAACTCTCTTTCCTACTAGTACTATTGTAAACAGTAGCAATAAATGCAGTTGGATATTAAAATATAATTCAAAGGGTCTATTTTTCTTCTGAGATCATACTGTAATACACCCAGTTTTAACTTTAATGTGCAGTCAGTGGGTGCAAATTGTAAAATTAGATTTATTTGTTAATTAACATCACTTTGCTGTGAATTTGTCCACAGAGGTGCTGTAGCTCTGGAGTGCACATACATAAATCAATATGCAGTGTTGTGTTGACAGTCTTTACTGCAGCAGTACGACGCAGTGCTTAGACCCAGTCCAAAGTTTTATTAATGTACTCATTAATTTTTATGCGTTTGGATTGTGATATCAACATGTAGCTTTTGTCGCCGGCTCCTCTCACTGTAAAATCGATGGTTATTAAACACCAAACGCCAGAGAGAAAGCAGCGTCCTACTTTCTTAGCTACTTTCTTTGCTGCCGTTTTTTCATTCTGTGGTTCGATCGCGCTTGATCTTTTCTGTTCTCCGGTTTTAAGTTTTTGCCTCACTTATCCATCACCCCTTCTCCTTCAAACTTCCCTCCTTCCCATCCTTCCTTTCCCTCTTGGTCCTCAATCCATCACCTCCTTCTCCAGCCCTTTCAAGGGGTTTTTTTTGTGACTCACTCTCCCTTTCCATCCATCTGAACCTCATGCTCTGAGGTATTACTCCCTAATCATCCATGATTCCAGGGCCTTCCCACACTGACAGGCCAATCCACACTGGACACATATTTTCCCAAACTTTGTACACACTGTGAGCATCCAGACTTGAATGAGGACAGAAAACTTTGTACCTTCTCACCAGTATTATAAAAAATGAGTACTTGCTACCAGAGAAACAAATATAATGTAATTTTGATTAAAAAAAAAAAAAAAAAAAAAAAAGTCAGCATAGACTTGTGTTTTTTTGTTTTGGATTTAGAGATTGATGTTGTCACCTGATATGATGGATGTGATGCTGATTGACTAATGACATTTGGTGTTTTTTGGGGTATTTCTCTAGACATCCATCATGGTTCGTTTTTGTTGTTTAATACACTCTTCGGTCTGCCCATTTTAAATAAAAAAGTGAATCAGTTACCTGAATGAAATCACGTGGTATAAAAATGGTCAGCAGACCATATACTGAGCAGCTCCTTAACCTCTCTGTTCTTATGACACATCCACTAATTATGGTGTTAACACTGACTCATTAATATTTTGATATTCATTCATTTTGGATAACACCCCCCTTCAGTTTTACACTCAAGCCTGACTACTACCTAGACACTAGATATTAGACTATGTTCAGACAGCAGGTCTCAATGCACAATTTGGATTTTTGGGTGTATTTTGTGTGCTTCTTCATATTACACATTAAATGCGTCTCATATCAGTTTGAGTATGAACCGAATGTGACCCTGAAGTGACCTGCATGTGCAAAAGAGGACCTGACGTAATACGTGACCACGCAGGTGTTTACGGAAGTAAATATGGAGGCATCTCGTCTCGGCACGGAATTGTGACGTTGGTCGCATTTCAATAATGTAAAGGTTGGATAAATGCGTCTTGACCGTTAAGACTGATGTTAGGACCACATCTGAAAGTGGCCTGGGTCAGATTTGAAAAAATCTGATTAGTGCTGTTCAACCTGTCTTTAACAGATCGGATACAGGTCACATATGGGTAAAAAAGTCAGATTTGGGGCACATTTGCCAGCAGTCTGAACGTAGCCTTAGATACTACATAGTAGCCTAACAGTGTGAGCTAAGCCAAAAACCATGACTGAAAATCTGCGCCTTATAGTTGAATCTGTGAACTGAACTGACACTTAGCATCTGCTAAACAGATTTTTAGCATATACAGGTGCACAGATAATACGTTATCAACTTGTGTCCCAAAGAAAAGTGTTTCTCTAAGTTCTTGGATGATTTGCACTCATAGATAAAGTCTGACATGGATAAACAGTCTCAGTGTAGTGTTGTCAAGTAAACTCTGAAAACTAATAAATGAGCAGGGATGCACATAATAAATGACAAATACTCTCAATTACTCTTAAGTTCAACCTGAAAAACCCCATGCCTCATATAAATGACTAGTTCAACCTTGAAGAAGGCAGCACTTCCATGATGTACTGGAAGCTGTTTATCTAAAACTGTGGAAACAGCTGCTGCTGTTGCAAAAGAGTTTCAATTTATTCATGGATGTGACTAGTGTCTTTGCTGGTGTTAATATGGATATGACTGGTATCAAATCATTAATGTTTTTGCATTTGTGTAACCCTGATGCTTTAGCAAATATATGTGGTTACTTTTGCTTCCTTACATTCAATTAGTGCTGCCGCGATTAGTCGACGTAGTCGACGTAATCGACCATGAAAATTAGTCGACGACAATTTTTTTAGTC
>JAPQRQ010000006.1:7011137-7029425 GCA_037367365.1 Apogon talboti
CGTTTAGATTAGTCGACTAATCGAAAAATTAGTCGAAAGATTAATCGTTAGAAAATTAGTCGTTAGTGGCAGCACTACATTCAATTAACAAAAAAAGCCTCTACCTAGATTTAACTCTACAAATATCCTTCCATTGGATAATGAGATTCCATTGGATCCTTCCATTGGATAATTACTGCATGATTAATATTCTTCAGTTCTTTAACCCTTTAACTGATGCAGTGAGTAGCTGCTCATTTCTAAAACAACCATCAGAAACATCAAGACTGGACTGTGTTTCAATGGACAAAGGTCATGTGGTCTAATGAGCCCAGACTGACCCTGTTCCAGAGCGATGGGTGCATCAGGGCGAGAAGAGATGTGGATGAAGTAATTACCCATCATGCCTAGTGCCTACAGTCCAAGTCTATGGGGGCAGTGTTATGATCTGGGGTCGGTTCAGTTGGTCAGGTCTCGGTTGAGTAATGTTATGTTAAAACGTTGGTCAGCTGAACCTGAATATACTGAATGACCAGGTCTGAACATCAGTGGATCAGTGGACCACATAGTCCAGACCTGAACCCCGTTGAGAATCTACTGATTCTCCCAACATCTTTACAAGAACCTGGCAAAAAAAATAATGTGGTTGGACAGAAATAGACGTTGTGACATTTATTGTGATATTGCATAAACACTGCATGGCATAAATGATGATACAGTGAATGTGTCGTGTAATCAAAACAATGTCCAAGAAAATATTGTGCGCAACCTTTTTTTTGTGTGTGTCTGGGCAATGTATTTTTATTTAAAGGTAGAGGTTGTTTATTATAATAATTAATTAGAAACAACATTCAGAAAACGAAGCATTGTGACTTTTATGCAAGGTAAGGGTTCAATAAGTAACTGTTTACACTTATTTGCCTGTACACTGTTACTCATAAAGTTGGAATAAAATATTTTTTTCACCTGTTCTCACGAAATGATTGAGACAATGTAAGTTAAGTGTACCCAGACTCTATATGTAATCACTGAACCTGGTCATAAGTGATTACTGATGTGTATAAATAGTGATAGAGAGAAATGTGTCCAGCTTTATGGGCAATAGTGTATTTTATTTTGTATGGCGCTGAGAGCTGCCTATTCACACTGTCCAACAGTAGGTGGCAGTAATGCACTATAATGCTAATTAACACCAGACATTTCACAGCATCAAAGAAGACCCAAAAGTTTCTATTCAAATCATGGTGAAACTCAGGTATGACAACGACTACATCAGATATGGTTTTACCTACGTTTAGAACAAAAACCTCAGTGTATTTAATTCTTGAAATAGTGACTGAATGCACTTTTAATTTTTAACTGAATCCACACTTTCGCTTTTGGTTAAAATGTACCCAATTTAGCATTAAAGGGAATATTTCCATTTTTAGCATCGCCACCTGCTGGTCGGTTTGGTTTATCATTAAACTTGTCTTCTGTGTTGGCATACTGTGATATTCTGTATTATCTCAGGTTCAAAACACACCATCTTTTTATTAAATAAATTTGAGAAGTTGAACTGTTATCCTTTTGGGTCGTGGCTTGTCATTGGGGGGTGGTAATGAGTCCTGAAACCAGACCAGTTGAGAACCATGGCTCTAGAGTTTATAGAGAACTGAATAGCAGTAAACGACAGCGACATGCTAATTGTTGCAGCTTACTTTAATTTAAAGACACACTTCATCTTTAATCTTTACATTTCTGCGTTTCTTTATAAAGATAAACAGTCCTCTATTCTTTCTCCTCCATCACATCACTTTAACATGTGTGAAAGTGAGACCTGCTGTTACTATTTGTGTTTATTAAACTGTTGGGTCACTATATGAAATTTAAATAAATCTTATATTGACAGCTTTTATCTTTTAATACAAGTCAAACACGTGAGAGTTAAAACATTCATTAGCTCCGATGATCAAACTACCACTATTTTCTCCCTTTTTGTCTCTCACTCTTCCTCCTCCTCCTCTTCATCTCATCGCCGCTGTCCCAACTCTTATCCTTCTCTGCTGCACAGTTTGCCTTTGCCCATCACTCCTACGTTCCTCTACCTCAGTCCTCTGTCGCTCGCTCATTTGTCGCGCTGCTGAGTTTGCACAGGGTCGACATCAATCACAAAACTAATAATGTTATGTAGAAAAATGGATAAAGAGGGAGATTTTTTTTTCTTGGTGGAAAACAAACTTGTTTAAAATGAGGAATGGACTGCCATGGCAAAAAATATATATATGTGTGTGCTGTGTATGCTATGAATCTACTAGCATATATGTAGAGGGACATTTGCTTGTGTTTAACTGTATTATGTGTGGTCTATTTATCCTCCAGGGTCAGGGTACCCGTATGTTCTGGAACCCCCGGCCCAGGACTTTATCTCTGGTAAAGACACAATCAAGAAAAACCCCTGTATCATTCCCTTTGTGCCCCTTAACTGCCAACTACCCCGCGGATCCTAAACATATCATCCTGCTACAGCTAATGCAGCTGCTTTACTACTCCATCATTAATCTCTGATAAGTCCTCATTCTCCTACAAGCGCTTTAGATGAGTCCTTCCCCTCACACTATGCGGCATATTAATGCTGCCATGTATTTAAAGAAAAAAATCACATGCTATGTTCCCCAGTGAGTGTTTGTGTGTTCCATTTTGTTTTTTTTTAAGGGTGAAAATGGGTGAAAAAACACCAAAAAAAATTGTACTGTGATGATCTTGCAGTTTGCCCACACATACACACACTCACCTTGTGGCTTCATATTAATCAACAGCCGACATGAAAAATATATGTGTGTGTGTGCATATTATTCCCATTTTGCTGTGAGTCTCTGTGCCAAAAAGACTAACTCCCCCAGCCTGGCCTTATTACAGCTAGCCTCCAGCTCTAATGGAAAGTAATAAAGAGCTCTGAACATCTTAGTTTAGTTTTGTGTTTTGTGTGTGTATGTGTGTGTGAGATAGGGGAGATGAATGGACCTGATTAGGCCATGCAAGCTGCAGACAACCATGATGATCAATGTCTCCCTTCTTCCTGCTGCTTAAGAACAGACAAATGTTCCATGGCTGCTGGCGACACACACATGCAAACATAGTTGTGTGTGTGTGTGTGTGTGAGAGAGAGGGTGTGTGTGTGTGTGTGTGTGTGTGCGCGAGAGAGAGAGAAAGAGAGAGATTGTGTATTCACTGGCAACTTTTAATACTTTTTGTTTCTCTCAAGATTGATGATGTGTTCGCTTCATTTCTCCTCCATATGTATGAACGTATACCCTCACTTCTAGAGTTCAGGGAGCACCTTAAATGTACAGCACATACATGTATATAAAGTGCCCATGTGTGGGTTTGTGTCAGTTTAAACAATTGCAAATTACATACGGTAATAAAAATGCTCTGAAATTGGCTACGCCGGTGTGTGTGAGCGAATAAAAGTGTAAATCAGTGCACTTGTGTGTCTGCAGAGGACTGCAGAACGGAAGTGCTCACTCGACAACAGCAGAGATGTGTGGTGTTTGAGGGGAGTTGTGGGTTTGGAAGGGAAGGGGGGGCATAAGAGAAATGAACAGATACAGAGGGGAAGGAAGTGGAAAACCTAATGTAGGAGGGGAGGCCCGAGACTGCAAAAAAAAAAAAAAAAATAGGAGAGTGGAAAGGAGAAGAAATTAAAGATCAAGGAGGAGCTGATGGCAAAGGTCGGGGGATTAGATGGATAAAATAAAGGAAGAAGGAATGAAAGAGGTGGATGAGAGGGAGAGGCAATGCGCAGAGTTAGCAGCAGGTCCCTTGGCTTTTGCTTCACCAGGCTTTCATCCAGAAAATGAAACGACTTACCTCTCTCCTGTGCAAACACACACAGAAACAAACACTTTAAACCGCATGCGCACACACAACACTCTCACTTACTTTGATGGACTGTTATTGTCATCCTCAGTGCTGCCATCTGCCTCTCTTGGCTCTGCGTTTGACTGTTTATCCTTTGTGTGTGTCCATTAAGTGTGTTACCAGTGGAGAAGTCATACCACTGCGTTGTTGATCACTCCATTTGAGATTTGATGTCGATGCAGAGCTTATTCTGTCCGCCATCATTGTTTAATTGCTGCAGTTTGACTGCTGCTTTATTCAGAATTATTAAACAGATGCAGCCAGTCAGTAGCTGACACATTAGTCCCATTCAGATTCAATTTTAAAATCCACACATTGGCCTGTTAGACAGTTGTCGTATCATTGCACCCTCTTTTGTAGTCTCAGCTGATGACATGTTGGGATTTTCTGTTCACTGACATCGTTAGCATGACACGTTCTTCTTGGCGTTCTTTCTATAAACAACATATTCAGCCCTTAAATCTTAGCACTAGCTGTTCTTATTGCGCAATTTACTTTGAGACGGCATAAAAAGAGGGGAAAAAAATGTGCCGAAGCTCATGTTGACACTTTTAAGTTTCTCCTTGCTCAGCTGTAATGTCAATGAGGCCTCTACCTCAATATACTCAGAGATAAAATAAAGGTTGAATTAGGGCTGGGTGATAAAACGATCTCTGAAAGGGACCCTAATGAAATTTATGTTGATAATGATGATAAGGTTCGGTTTGATTTTCACAGCCCATCACACAGAAGAAATAAAAGCAACACCCTCTAAGTGGCACATGCGGGTAGACTTTCTCTTTGGTTTTTGAATCTCAGGAGGATGTTCAGCAAAGTAACAAGTAAATGTTTGTACCAAAATCATGAAGTGATTTGAATATTTTCACCAGGGGAGAAATTGACTTCTGTTTTAAGAGTTATTCTGCATCCTTTTAAACGCTTTGGGATTTTGTGAGTAATGTAGTTTTGCACAGACACTACTCAAACAGAATTCAAAGACTATTTTGAGCACCTTTTTAGTTCATTTGTGGCACATTAGTTGTGCCGGGGAGGGCTGTTTTTAGGAAGAACAGCAAATGTAGGTGAAATTGAGTCAAAATGTCGTCCAGTGCAATTCTGAAGTTTTTGTGAGCTCTATGACACCAAATCAGGCTTTGGATACACTGTTCAGAAGTGTGTTCATAGCTCTTTTGTTAATAGAATATTATATCAAGACATATTCCCTGTGTATGCTTATATGCAAGCAGAAAATTCATTATTCATTCTCTGATTAATTGATAATGTCTTGTTTTACAATTTTGAGTTGTGGCTCCTCTATTGCATTAAGTGTTTGGTCAAAGGGCAAGGATCTTGGCTTCTAGAATGAAGCCAATGCCGAGGTATTGGTATCACCTATTATGTTATGAATGTGACTGGAATGACTCCTGGGGAAAAAGTATTGGCCTTATATATTTGGAGAGAACTTCAATGTAAATGTATGCGAGCTAGATTTATATAGAACCTCTCTCTAAAAGAGTCAGTATTTTTTATTTATTTATTTTTTCCAGGAGTCATTCTGGTCTCATCTGTTTTATTTGGAACGTCTAATAAGTGATCTGAAGCCCATTCCTCCATTAATTAGACCTCAGGTCAAATAGAAGCCTTGATGTCTGCTGTGTTAAGCTTTGATATACAGGTCTGTGTGACAGCTCGCTTACATGCTGAATAGGACTTTTGGAGATTTGGTTAATTTAATAGAAGGTATTTCTTCCCAACTGACCTCTACACTGTAGTTCTGGTCAATGGGTTCCATTAACAAGTCTTTAAAATTACTTTGTTATGCAACGTTCAATGAAGTTTACCTTTTTTCGGTGTCAGTATGAGTGTTAGCTTGGGCTCCTGTAGCACTGCTCTGTTTATCCAAATATAGTCACCTCTGGCTTCAAAAGGCCAACATGGTGACGGCTAAATCGCACATCATAGCTTCAAAATGGCAGTTCAGAAACCAATGGGTGACATCCTGATTCATATTATTATACTGCACAGATTATTTGAATTCTATGTTTGGTGCTATTCTTTCTTTAATAAGTAACCTAACTCCACATTGTTGTATTTATTTTTTTCATATAACCATCTTTTTCAAACTTTATTTTATATTTTCCAGGTCATAGGTTAAAGACAAACCAAAAAGGAAACAATACCGTCAAGTTTAAAGCATAGTCACAGTGGCGACTGCTCACAGACAATGAACAACTTATCCCCAACTTCACTGTCTTGCTCATTATTGATTTATTTTAAACCAGGAGAGGAGGTTGCCATGACAGCAAAGTTTGGGGTCAGACTCAAGCCAGTTTCCAATACTCTTAATGAGGCAGACGGGGGAATGACTTCATATAGACAGAAGGAAAAAAAAACCTGTCCTGAGCCCCTAATACATTAATTAAAGGTGCCGCTATGACCATAATATTGATCTTTGCATGTCTGGGTGCTTATTTGAAGATGAAAAGTTGCACACATTTGAAAGTTTAAAGGTATGGGAAGCAACCCTATGTTCAACCTTAGAAGAAAAAAGTACAGGGAGGCTTCTCCTGTCAGTCAACCAGGTATAGCCCTTTTGTCTTTGCTCACATTTTAAGCAATTTCAGTAGATCTTGCTTGAGTGTGAATGTTTAGCTGGGAAAGGGCTAAATTTTTGTAGATCCAGGCAATAAACGGAAGTTGGTGTTGACTGGTTTTAAGAAACATTGTTGACTACAGATATCGGCGCACAAATGGGATCTACTTAAATGTAAAATATGAAACTATGGTTTCATTTCTTTATATTAAAGGGAATATAAATAAATAAGAAACTACACAAACTGACCTCGTATGCAAGCAAATGGGCAAACTTTATTGTGCGTGCATGTTTTAGATGCAGGGTTAAGAACTAAGCAAGTGTAATAGTTTTAGTAGAGGTGAAGGGCATCCACACAACACACAATAAAACACACTCTGCAGTAGTGGATGCTGCATCAGGAGAAAATCTTCTGTAGTTAGCATCAGAAGGACAAGGACATAGACAAAGCAGAAGCAGCACTCACTATTAAAAATGTGTGTCAGCTGGAGTTTTGTTGGATTTGATGTTGTATCATTAAACTTTTTCTGTTAAAATCAGCAGATGCACATGGAGCTAAGCCTACTGCACATGAGTTTTACTTTTGTATATTAAGAAGGAAGCACTAAACATGAGTGGAAAATATCATATCATATCAAGATATGTCAAAGTCTGCAACAGTGAAGTCCCAACTTTACTGTTGGATTGAGTAGCCATGATGTCACTAATTGGTTTCTGAACTGCTGTTTTGAAGTCATTTTATTTGGGTGTCACCATGTTGGCTTTTTGGAGTCACAAGACCTTATTTGCACATGTGGGTGATCTAATGATAATTGCTCACTTACTGACTTGGTAATACTGGAAATTTCATAAAGCATTGCATAACAAAATCTTGTTAGTGTGGTCTATTAACCACAACTACGGCTGAGATGTCCGAAAAAAAAAAAAAAAAAAGAAAAATTTGATGTAATATACAGAAGGTCAAAAAGTCCAATCACTGCTCAGTACTGCATCAAAGACTTCTGTCTGATATGGGATCTTATTGACAGTAAGTACAAGTACTAAGTAATGAATGAATGATGACCAGAATGACACCTGGGGAAAAAGTGTTGGTTTAGTAAACTTAGACAGAATTCAGTGTAAGTCTGTGGGAGCCAGATATTTTTGTGGCACGTCCCAATGGTGGTCAACAATGTTACACTTTGAGATAGAGTACCTCAGTGCTGGTTTCATTTTGGAGCCAAAACTCTTGGCCCATGGGTAACAATTATGAGACAAGACCCAGGGGCAAGCAACCAGGGTACAGAGTAACGCCAATGTGGAAGTGTGTGGAAGTTGTCATACCACTGACCAGAGCCAGTGGGGTATCGCCAAAAAGCCCTGGCTCCCATGGATTTGCACTGAACTTCTCTATAAAAATACTGAGTTAATACTTGTCTTCCAGGAATCATTCTGGCCTCATCATTAATATGAAACTTCTAATAAGTGGTCTGGTGGTCCATGTTGTTGACGTCTACGGTGTCGGGCTTTGATTGACAGGTCTGTATGACAGCTCACTCACCTGCCGACTTGGACTTTTGAAGGTTCTCTATATTTAATAAAAACATTTTTCCTGACTATAGTCGTGGTTGATATGGTCCACCAACAAGAGTTTAAAATAATTTTGTTACATAATATTTTATCAAGTTTCCAGTATTACTTAGTCAGTAAGTCGGCAATTAACATTAGTTAATTACTTACTCCTCTGGGTCCCATATTTCTACAAATTTAGTCCAAATATGGTCGCTTTCTGCTCCAGAGGCCCAATTGCTAACTACCAGCTTCATAAAGGCAGATCAGAAACCACTAATTATATGCAGTCGCTGTACAATAACATGGTAGACATAATAGACTTTGAACAGGGATTTTAGCCTTATTCACTGAGCAACACGTTTGACAGATGTGGCATTTGATGGCATTTAAGAACAAAAGTCTTCTTAAAGTGTGTGGGTTTTAATAAAATACCTCACACTCTTCAGAGCCCATTGAAAGGGGATGCCGAGGTTGTTTTTGCCAGATAGGTTTGGTGATTGTTCTGGCCTGTTTGTGTGTGTGGGTATGTGTGTGTATGTGTGCGTATACACCATTACACCTCATTAAGCAGACATTGTACTGCAGCCATAAGACGGGTGTCACAACCGTCGTTACTCGACGAGCAAACGAAGTGATTGAGTGCGAGACGAGGCACTTTGCCTGCTCGCCCGGGACCGACACCAACGCCGTTACAGCACATTTACATAAACATCACCTCCTTTTACATCTCATTAGCATCGAGAACACATGCACATGAAGGAAGAAGCGGAGGAGGGATAGATGGATAGATTAATGAAAGTGTGAATGGGAGAGGGAGAGCAAGAAAGTGATGATACAGTCAGAGTGTAGTGAGAGAATGGAGATGGCCATATTAAGTACCAGAAGAAACAAATAGGGTTCTTTTCTGTCTTAAGGGGCCTATTTGTCTTGTTAGATTTTGCCCTTTTCTTCTTACAACTTCCCTCCTTCCTCCAGTCTCCCTTGTGCCACCTCTTCTTTTTTTCTTCATCTGTATCTGTAGCTACACTAGCACTGATTCAAGTATGCCAAATCCCTCTAAATCTTGGTCATCAGTCAAATTGGGGATGTGAGTTACTTGTCAATTACCATGATTAAATTAGTAGACTCATTTGTGTAGGTAAAAAGTACATCTACACGGAGCTTTCTCATATATTTCAATTCCACTGAACAGGGAATGGAGGGCAGGAGAGGCCAGAGCACCAGGAAGTATCATTAGCGGTGTGAAAGCAGACACTTTTAAAGACTATAACCTTGTTCTGCCACAGTATAAACTACCATAGAGGAGGAAAATTAGATTTGGCTGTGTAAACTTAATCTCCAGGTAGCAGCTAATCCTCTTCACTTGGCAGCATTATGAGCTACTGTATAGTTGCAATTTAACTGTGATGAATTCTTGTTATTGTCATTTGACTGTAAACATTTTTTTCTTAATGTTGAACCTGTATTAGTTCAATATTCTGTCAAAGAAATCAAAGCTAAATCTTCTGAAATCAATGGGAATTAGATTCCATATAAATAGTAGACAAAGGCCAAAATAAATCACAGATCTCTGTCCAGACGATGTCACAGCACCTTCATTAACCATTGGACATAGCTGCATTTTGGTTTGATCAAATGGAGAAGCATAAAATCCCCCTTCTGTCCTCAAAGTGTGCAAGTCTAAAGCACGGTACCAAAATGCACAAGCGTCATGAAGATCAGATGATGATTATTTGAAGCACAGAGACTTTTCTGTGTGTTGTTTGGATGTTCTCCACATGTCTGCGTGGGTTCTCTTTGGGTACGCTGGTATCCTCCCACTGTCCAAAGACGTGCTTTAATAGTTAGTTGGTCAATCTAAATCGATTATGATGAACTGGCAACATGTCCAGGGTGTGCCCCGCCTTCACCCACAGGTAGCCAGGACAGGCTCTGGCACCCCCACAACCCTCAGGAAGACGAAGTGGTTCAGAAAAAGGATGGATGCATAAAAATAATTTGAAGTAGACTGATAATGTATTGCCTGAATCACAATATTTTTTTTCTCACGGCTGTCCCCTTTTTAGAAGATTATCTCACCAGAGTTTTTTTTTTTTTTATCTACCCTGCAGTAAGTTATATTTACACATGCCTTACTTATAGTAGCATTCAGACACTGTACCAGCAGCTCACTAACTTATAGTAATTCTCCACGAACTTAAGTCATCATTTAAACTTAGAACTTCTTAAGCACTAGATCATGTTACAAAAATTCTGCTAGTTAAAGCAACCTATAACCGAATGTTTTACTGCAAGCAGAAGCTAAAAAACAACACTAAATGACCTGAAGTAAACTCCCTAGACTTAGAACACTGATGCTAACAACACATAATACCGTGCACTCTTTAATATACCAATAAACTCTGTTACCTGGGTCATTTAACCCATAAAGACCCAAACATCCACGGGCGACCAAAAGCATCTACGGATCTAAAATGTTTAATACCTGTTGATCCACTAACCCTATCAATACATGTAAATAATTGATGTAAAATGCAGTTTGTCATCTTTTCATAGTCATCAGATATGACCCATTTGGATGTTCAGAGGCTCTGTAGTGAACATGGAAACACGTCATCTTCTACAACATTGATTCCCCAGTAAAACCCATGTTTGATAAATGACAGTGGATGGAGACACTTGTTGTTTTTTTTTGGTTATTTTTACCCTCAGTTACTAATATATTTGCTAGAAAAGTCACTTTTTCTTCAGTCTTCTCTGTCTCTGATATAATAACCCTCAACTTTATTCTGAGCTTTTTATGAAAATCTACATGATCAATGAATTAAATGTAGGAAAATACATGATTTTCACTGGAAAAAAACACAAAATATAGAGGATAATATTATAATAAATGATGATAAATCTCTTAAGAAAAGTGAAGTATAGAGAAAAGTTTATTTGGGAACTGACACAAAAATAGCACTGGGTCTTTATGGGTTAATGTGCTTTTTGGGTGAGAGGTAAAGTTAGGACAATATTGTTCTGTATCTCATAACTCAATCTGTGTAATTCACTTAATCACAACTGCACATCTTCCCTGATAATCTGATAGATGTGACTCAAATATGTTTTGTTTATTTTATCAAATACTAAAAGCTGGCACAATGTATAAGCCTTTAGTCTTTAATATACAATAATTGTGGCATCAGCATTTAAAACCTTTTACTAATCCCCTTGTTCTTTTAAACACACTCTTAATGTATTTACAGTGCATGATGCAGTATAAGCTACATGCTCCTCTATCTTGCTGTTGAAAAAGCAGAAGGGCTGAATGGCCAGATTTGCCTATCTATATTAATTCAGATCTAATTAAGCTGTTGGTCTTAAAACACAGCCATGCATTTCTAATTGAAACCCTCTCTCTCACACGCATGAAGCTACATAATGAATGTGGAAGCACATACACACAAAATAGGGATAGGCCTCATTGGCATGACTGTGCAAAATTGAGGCATTAATGGTAGGCTCTTTTACCCTTTACACCCATATATAACTGTCACCTTGCATAACAAATGAGGGGGTGATTTGAATAATTAGGTTTAGTGTGGGAGCTGTAGCAGGAAATCTGCACAGGTAGTGATTTTCCTGTGAAGTGTGTGTGAGTGTATGTGTATGTCTTATACACACTTTTGCATTTCTCATTTTCAGCATAATTCTTTGTACAAATTACAGTTTACTGCTTTAAAGTCTAATTGTCACACTGATTAGACTTTAATCAGTCTAATCTACCTCAGAAGAGGGATATAATTGATTGACATTTTGCGCATTATCTTTGCAGTTGATCAATAGTTCCACTGCCAATATGTTACTTGTATAATAAATATTACAGGGATACACAAGGATGCACTATAACTTTAGCAGATACTCAGAGTAAAGATACCAGGTCTTTATTATTTCTATTACAGGCAGCCCTTTATGTCTAATGTCCTGTTCCTGTCAGTCTTTAATTTTCACTGTTAAGCCCAAATAAAATATTCATGACGAAACAAAACCGATTTAGGATGTTAAAGGTCAAGGGTGCTGCGGGGTGAACTGGCCCATCTTGGCTCAACTAACATCACCGGTAACTCAGTTCAGCACATTGTGAGTGATAGGTTTTAGAATATAGTGGTATATAGTTTAATAGTTATGTTTTTGTCAGTGCTTAGGAACTTTAGCTCAATGGTCAAAACAAAGGGCAGCATTTTTATCATCTGTTTTCTTGGCATAATAAAAATGACATCAGATCTTTTAAATAATGGAACTACTCTGGGTACAGACGGAAGAAATTCTCCATTCATATTGTTTTATGTTTCACCTTTTGAACTGAACTGTCCAGGTTTCAGATTGATGCAGACCAGAGCTTTGCAAGTCGATCCAAGTTTTCAGTTCATCAAGTTACTTTTATGAATCAAAGCCCTCTGTCATTCTCATGGGTGGAAACCATTTCTTAACAGAGCATCTATTGTGATTGTATGTTAAGTATTTACTGTCCTGTAAACTGAAGTATAGTGACATATTTGTGCCTGCACTGATTGTCAGTTTCAGTCCAAAATGTCTTTATGTCTGTATGCTTAGAAAATGTGTTGCCCAATCCAAAATAAACACCAGCACATGTGCAGAGACACATATTCTTAAAGCTAGGCTATTGGACTGGATGCGCCATGTATCCAAGGCAACCTAAATTAGTCTCAGCAGGTACTGTATGTGGGCATTATGTCTCTTCCTGGGGGGAGTGAGAGCAAGTGGGCATGCAAGGCTAAGGAGAACTGAGGGAGAGAGGAACAGACAGGTGAGAACACAAAGGAAGAAGTGGAAGAAGGAGGAGTGGAGGGCAGCAGATAAGGCCTGAGAGGGAGAGGAGGAGATGAGAGGCAGAGGTGGAATGTGATTAGAAGAAAGCAGCAACAGAAGGAAGAGGAGGAGGGACAGAGTGAGGGATGATGGGATCAGGGAGGGGAGGGATGGAGGGCGGCGAGTGATGCAGAGGGTGAGTCAGAAGGCAATGAGAGTGATTGGGAACTAGCATGCTGCTTATTGCATGCCATGAAGAATAAAGTCAGCAACCAGTCTGCTAGATCTCTGTGTGTGTGCACTGCAGAAAAACTATTAGGCAATACCAGCACAGACAGAGCTAACTGAATTACACCTCTTAAAAGACGAGATTACACTTGCTGTTGCTGCTGCGCGCACACACACACACGCACACACACACACACACACACACACACACACACACACACACACACACACACACACACACGGGTCCATGTATAGAGGTAGAAAAAAAAATCAATCCTTTGCAAACATGTGTGCACAGACACAAACCCTCATTTACATTGACTAGTGTCTGGATGACAGAAGGGGTCCAAGAACACAGACGGCCCGTGGGTGAGATGACGCACAAGCACATACAGACACACATGTGCTTAAACACATAAATCTAAATATACACACGCAAGAAGACAAGTTTCCCAGCATTGTCACATAACTGTCTGTAGATGGATGGAAAGCAAAGGTGTGTGTGTGTGCATTCGTCACAGGTTTTCGCCGGCATGAGCATGTGTGTGCAAGACAGCTCCTGAAGGTGTTGAGAAATGTGTGTATGTATGTGTGTGCATGTTGCCATGTATGTGTGCATGTGCATTTCCTTTTCCATGCCCGCAGCATTTTTCATTCACCCCCTGCCCTCTCTCTCACTTCTGATCTCTGTATTTTGCTCCGCAGTTGTCAATCATAACAAAGTGTCGATCTCACATGGAAATGTGTTTATGTTTCAGCAAATGTTTATTGTTGGTGTTCTAGGAGATTAAATTTAATAGTTTAAATATATCATCCAATATGTAAAATGTAGTTGTAGGTTATGAAGTTAGTAGCAACTACACTGCTCCATTTTTGCTGCATCTTGTTGACTTGTTGGTTCGTGTTTACATATTTTTCATATATCTTCTTCGTCTTCTCGATCGCTCTAAATGGACACCCCAGTCTCTGTGATGAAAGTTGCTAATTATTCATATATTAACCAAGTAAATATGAAATTATACAGAATTTCACATAATTTATTCATTTAACAATTTTAGTGTCATCAGTAGGATGACGATGCTTTACTATGTGACCGAGTTCTTTCACAGTACGAGAAGGAACGTCCAAGTTATGCAGGTTAATACACCTCCAACTTCTGGCTCAGTAAAGGACATTCAGTATGTACCTATCCACTACCTTGCTTAACATAATTTAGGTTACTTTTCATTATGTCTAACAGTTACCATGTTCAGCGTATCGCATTAATAGTAGTCAAATACATGGTCTGATTTTCTGATGCCAGTCTTTTGATTTGCACCAACCGAACAACTTTCTTTGTTTACAGTAAAAGAAAGGAGTATGTTTAATGGTGCTTGTTATACCTACACCTTTAGCATTGGTCAAATCTCTGTGTTCTTTCCCTCTAGTCCAATTCATTTGAACACAGTGCTCATACTTGGGTGTGCACCAGAGACCCTGTAGATGATGGGGACTCGGTATACTCCTAAATTAACTCTGCAGCAGTTTGTTTGTGGTGGAATCAAATCTGACCGTAACCCCACCCACTTACCAGGTGGGCATCACAAGGCTGAGCAAAATGGCTGTTGTTGCCCAGTGTGCTGTGCAGAGCACTTTGTAGAAGTAGGAGCTGAAGAGGCAACTGGTGTCTCCCTTGGACTAGCAACAAGTATTACTATTACTCAAATAATTACAATGATTATGAACAAATACCAACCTTATCATCTCACAGAAACATGAGCTAGTTCCAAGCACAGGACCCTCTCCATGTATTTAAGTTCTTCCTCCCACTACTGACAACCGATGAATATGCAGTGAGCGTTTTCATGTCCTTTTTAGTGATACATTTTGGTTTGTTTGGATTTTTCTTTGTGTGAAAAGAAACTGAATCAACAGGAAAACACTAGAACTTTACAAAAACATCAACTAATTGGACTACAGCAAATGAACTATAAGTGATAGAATGCTGTAGCTGAAACCAGACAAGTAAGTTGTATGTCTGCCTTTATGTTTTTGAGTCGCATATAATAAACCTGATCCAAAAGAGGACTTGGAGTATATATCTGCTTTGTTGGTGTGATGAAGAAGGATTATTTACAAGCATAGGACACTAGGCGAGGGCTGATTCAGCACAGAACTCGGCCTGGTGGTGACTTAACAACCGCATTGATTATCTGTTTTTATGTATTTGGTTTACACCCTCTGCTGTGGATACTTTATCCCTGCAACTTTATTGATTATCTATATCCATGTGTGGAGATGGATGGAAATCTAAATCAAGAAGATAACTTTCTTTCTGCCACCATATGATAACATACAGCAGTACAGCAGAGTCCACAGCAGCGGTAAAAATAGAATATATAAAACGGTACCAAAAAAAAAGAGAATATAGATACTAAATACAATGTTGACAAAAAAAAGTGTGTGTAGGTGGTGGGATACAAGTGAAAGATAAAAAGTGTGAAACTGCCATTATAAAGCTGTGGAACTGTAAAAGTTGTCAGAGGGTTACATAATAATTTGTTCTACACGCTGGGAATTAAAGGTGAAACGGGGAGACAGAAACAAAGTGTGTATATGTGTGTGTCGTGTCATTAGTGAGGGGCACCCCACTGCTGCAAAGTGTCATTTGCCTGCAGAGGAGAAATGGGAAACAAGGACAAGCTCAGGGTAGGGGGGGAGGGAAGTGGGAGTGGGGGTGTATGATGTAAATGAGACATTATGAGTTATGGTGTGTGCATGTGATGTACATACT
Organism: Apogon talboti; assembly: GCA_037367365.1. Taxonomy (NCBI): domain Eukaryota; kingdom Metazoa; phylum Chordata; class Actinopteri; order Kurtiformes; family Apogonidae; genus Apogon; species Apogon talboti. The sequence goes on from JAPQRQ010000006.1 coordinate 7,026,959, forward strand.
TATGAGCTACCATCAAACTAGTGATTTGCACCAGCCCATAGTCATAATTAGTAACTGTGTATGCATGTCTTGCACCAAGTTTGATATAGTATATTGGCTGGAGTTTCCTGTTGCTTGTAGGTGAGTAAAGCTGATGTGACTGTGTTTCATATATTGCATTTGCATTGTAGTGGCATTTCATACTTTGTTCTCCATATGCTCTGGTCAGTGTAATCCATGAGTGTAATCTGTCTTCAACTTCTTGCTACATTTCATTGTAGGATTTAGAATTTAACACAAGATTCAGTTTTTTATCACAGCTAACTCCATTTCCTTAAATGAACATTAACCATTAAGTGATCAGTTCACTGACAAAACCATACACAGCCTGGCCAAAGAAAAAAGTCCCACACTCTGATATTTAGTTTGACTGTCTTTAGCTTTAATTACTGCACACATTCACAGTGGCATTGTTTTGATCGTATGTAATGTCACCACCAGGCTGTGTAGTTCCTCTGTGCCCTCCAGTGTTGTTCAGCCATGAAAATAATTCTGGCTTCATGTGTTACATAAAAATAAAGAAATAAAAAAATAAATAATGAATACAAATAAAAAAGTGGGTAGGTGCTGCATACAGAAATGGAAAATCACACATTTGAATATATTTTCAAAAACTTTCCACTTTTCACAAACATAATAACAACATCCCACGTTCACATCCAGTGGGGACCCTTTGAAAGTGGGACTAAACTAAACTATGAAAAGTGGTGATAATGAGATAGTTGGGCAAATAAAACCAGAACTATCTGCATGGCTGCACCAAAAAGTCAGTTCAATTCAAAACTGACAAATGTGATATTTATCTATAGGAGCTATACAGTTTAACAGATATGCAGTAGAATGTTTCAAGTAATAAACAAATATTAACCTAGATTTAAATGGAAAAGAATAACTACTTATGAACTTAAATTAGCTGAGAGAGGTTTCCTATTTAGGTTTGTACTGTACTCAGTGCCCAACTAATACATCATTGTTTCCAAGAAATTAGATTCCTGAAATAAGATGTTTTCAGCTCCTATAGTTTGTTCTTGTCTTTTGTCTTGTGGTGTAACTGGAGTGTATTAGAAACGCTGAAATCGCTCTCTTTCTTCATCCATTCATCATGTATCCATCCAGAGGATTTAATCTTAGGATCTGCTGCTAAATACTAATTGTCATAATATAATATACACAGTAGCAATTTGGATTGTATGTGTTATTTGTTCGACATTTCTAATTACTTATGAAGTTAACACAAAATCTCCCTGCTCTTAGATGGAATCATAGTTGCTGTAATTGGCTCAAATTCTCATTTATTAGTGCTTGTATTTTCTAAACCTCAACATCAACTCTCCCTCAGTTGGTTGGTGATGTAGTCTCACATACTGTGTGTTTTTTGTAGTCCTAACATGTTGTCTCTGTGCCGTTCTTGTAGTCTGCACGGTTCGCTGTCAGAAGTTCCTGATCTCGCGGGTCGGGGAGGACTGGATCTTCCTCATCCTGCTGGGACTCCTCATGGCGCTGGTCAGTTGGGTGGTGGACTTCTGCATCGCCATCTGCCTACAAGGTGAGGCATGGGGGGAGGACAGTAGACACCACCAGATTTATACAGAGAGGCATGGACAGTGTACACAGAGTAGAAAGAGGTAGAAGAAATTATCTAAGAGGGAAGAAGGAGGGTTGTTAGAAAATAATGGTAAAGGTTGGAAGCATAAAGGTTAGGTTAGAAGGTGCACTGGAAAAAAATAAACTGTTTGGTCTAAAGGCCCATTTATGGTTAACGTTAAAATTCACATGTATACGGATGGAGCGTTCTGTCCATCCTCTGCGTTCATTACATGCATATTTCTGTCCATCCTCTGGGAGCTTATGGATGTATACTCAAACAGAGAACATGGAGCAGCACTGTTGGAAACCACAGGGGCAGTGTTGAGATTTGAGGAGAGTTATTTCCAAAAATGGTAGAACTTCTCGAAAAACATGTTTTCAACAACTAACATTCTCAATATCACCATTAGTAATTTTTGTATTTTTTGTAATTACAGTTGTCCCTCACTATAACGCGGTTCACCTTTCGCGGCCTTGCTGTTTCGCGGATTTTTTAAAGTGCAATTTTGCATGCATTTTTTTTTTTTTTTTTTTTTTTACAGCGTATGAACGCGCATTGTGTTCTGAGTCCTGATTGGCTCAGAGAGAACCCGTGCATTGTGTTCTGCGTCCTGATTGGCTAAGGGACTGTAGACCATTGTCAATCAGTCAATCTCCTCCGTGCCGTTTCTCCTGTACAGTACAGAATGCACTCACCTTGCCAAATTTACATAAATGTTCGATCGCTAACAATGTGACTCTGAAGTGCTGTATGTTTGCAAGTTTTTGAGAGTGTTTAAACAAGAGAGAAATGTGAGAAAATGTTAATACCTGTCTGAGAAAAGTGTATAAAGTGTGTGGT
>JAPQRQ010000006.1:7035610-7046460 GCA_037367365.1 Apogon talboti
TTACCTAGCAACACATAACAACACAACACATCCAACACATCCGTCCAACCATGACCACCTCGACTTGCATTGGTACGCGAGGGCCCGTCATAACTGCTTGCAGTTACTAGTTGAAAATACATTTTAACTCAAACAGGCCGTTCATCAGCTGATCAAAAGTTTAAGACCATAGCCTTAAAAAGGAAAATTCAGTGCAGAATTATGGGGTTATAAAGCACTTTGAATAGCCTTGTGTATGAATGGTGCTATATAAATAAATTTGCCTTGCCTTTTATGCCATTTTCTTTCAGACCGTCACACTGTCATGACCTCTTAATGGCAGAGGCAAAAAGGTTTTCTGTCCGTCAGGATTGTTGAGTCACAAGCAAAACCTCTCACAATGCAACATTGCTGCTGAGTTCAGATGCATTAAGACAGTCAGTCTTAAAAGATCCTGAGGGTTATGGGACAAAAAAGTCAAATGGTCAACCCAAAAAAAATTCAACTGCACTGAGCCGGAGGATCCGATGGGCTGGGTGTTTTTATAAATTGCCCACTCATTATTCTTTATCTCTTGCTCCAGTTTCTTCTTTTTTGTATTTTTAAGCCCTACTTTCAACCTGGTTATCATCCACTTTTGCAAAATGTGTCATTTTCTCCCTGGTCTTAAGATTTTGTTCTGGAGTATATATTGAATGACTGTAAAATCTTTGTGATCATCGTCCTGCCTTACACAACATATGCCGACCTCATTACAGAATAGAATGTGCTTGCAGCTTTAGATCACATCTTTATCAGTTATCAAAAAAACAGTGTGGCAGTGGAAACGGTACTATGATTTTACTACATGTAATTCAGTATTGGATTCAACTAAGGCTTGGCAGCCACTGGCAGAGTTTCTGTTTAATTGGCAAACAAATCTGAGATGAACTTTCCATTTGTCATAAAAAACGGAAAAACAAAAATAGAAATCAGGCACATTTCCCTGAGCAGATTTGTAGTCAATAAACTAGGTTGCGTGTTATTATCCGTAGGTGTCGTATAGGCTACACTACACATAGTAATAGTAAAGAGTACAATCAGAAAAAGATGAAAAATATTGCCTTGGCCACATAAGAGAGAAAATCAGAAGGTCTTCAGGATTTATTTTCCATCATAGAATCTGAATAATATCCTTGTCCTCCTCATCCTTTTGCTCATTGTCCTCTTCTTCCTTCTTGTCTTCCTTGTCCTCATTTTCGTCCTTCCAATCCTCTCCCTCTTCTTCCTCCTTCCATTCCTCCTCCTTCTCCATCTTCTCCTTCTCTGCCTCCTCTTTCTTCTACCTCTCTTCTTCTTTCCTTTCTTCTTATTCCTAATTCTTATTCTTTTCTTCCCCACTTCCACCAACCTATAATACAATAGTTCAAAACCCACATAAAAATATGCTGTTGAAAACACATCTCTTGTACAGATTGTACTCACTGTTCCCATTTGTTGCCTCACACTTCGTGTTCAGTATATACAGCCTGAGCCTTCCACATTGTACTCACACTACACAAAGTACACTGTACTTTTTTTTTTTTTGTCGTCTTGGTAACCACACAAGTTCATTCTCACACTGAAGTGGTATGAACAAAATCAGGTACCGATCCAACTAAACTTCTGACAAATAAGAAGTCCAGCCCATTATTCAGGAACAGATCATTGTACATTCAGGTTCACTGGGACCGGTGCCCCACATCAAATGGCCAAATTCTAAAATCAGAGGCAACAAATTGGGCCCAAAATATTTGCCTGGTGTAATACTGAGATACAAGTATCAGAATAAATCTTCGGTAGCTCATTTACATTTGTCTCCCCTTGTGTATATCCCTGCACCATGAATTACAGATGAATCACAACTTCACGAAGGACCAACCTGACCGGGTTCAAGTTGAGAGCAACACGTTTGGGGGAAAAAAATAAAATCCGAAAAGCTGATGGAAAGGACAAAGTACCAGATAGAAGAGAGGAAAATAATGTCTTGATGGAATTTTTGGATTGAAAATGTAGCGATACAGATGTTGTTTATGCCTTATGGAACTAGTTAGTGTAGGTGGGTTTGTGTTTGTGTTTGTGTACAAAATGTAGTGTGGGTTATTTTTCTTTTTTCCTGCAAAAACCCTTCCAGGTAAGCAAGGCATCCCCATAAGACTTCCTAGCCTGAAGACATACTCTCAAATATGCTTCTGCGTCTCCCTCTCTCTCACACACACACACATCTGTGAACACACACAAGCCTCAGGCCCTTACTACTGCAGCCGTCTGAGACCAGGGCCCTTCACTTCTGTTAACTTCAGCATCACTTTTCTGTTGCTCTCACTTTTAATCCCATTAGTTCCACTTTGAACTCCATCCCCCTGAATTTTAATATTCACAGCACTCTGCTGTTCTTACTGCCAGTGTGTTTTTACAGAGTATGCCCTGGCTTAAATGACACAACAAACGGGCGTCTGAAGTGTTTCTTTACTTGTGTGATCTGCGCCTGTTTGATTTCTTTTCTTCTCCTCCTGTCAGGGGCCGTTCGTACACATCGCCAGTTTGTGTGCAGCTCTCCTCAGCAAGTTCATGTCTCTGTTTGGAGGGATTTATGAGGTATGTCCTGCTGTTCATCTGCCCATATCTCACAGTCCCTTTTTTTACTTCTTGCTTGATTCAAATAAAATAAAAAATCAGCTACAATGGTAAGGTAAAACATGTGTTTGTTTGTTTCACCACTAGCAGATAACATCATACATTGTAAAATAGTTTGTTTCCTTGCTACTCCACTACAATTTTTTCTGATGATTTGGGTGTGAAGACCAGACAAAATCCAGGTAGCTTTTCCATGGCTTTGAAATATAGGTAGGCACTGTTTGTTTTGTCTATTGTTCTTCTTTGCAGCAGAACAGTGTTTCCAGCTAAATGCTGAATGGAATAACAGTTGTTATTATTGTTATTATTATTATTGTTATTATTATTATTATTAGTAGTAGTAGTAGTTGTAGTTGTATTAGTATTATTTAATAACTCATCTGTGTCTGTAATGATAAAGTTTGGATTTTTTTTTTCATCACTTACTGTCCAAACAACCAGTCAACCAACATTTCTTAACCAATAAAGACTCAAAAAGCCACTGACGACCAAAATCATCTACTGATTTAAAATGTTCAATACTTACTGATCCACTAATCCTATTAATACATGTAAATGATTAGTGTAACATGTAGCTTGTCATCTTTTCATGGTCATCAGATATGGCCCATTTGGACGTTCAGAGGCTCCGTAGTGAACAAGGAAACACCGTCATCTTCTACAACATTGATTCACCAGTAAAACCCATGGAGGTTAATAAATGACAGTGGATGGAGACTGTTGTTTTTACATTCAGTTATTCATCTGTGCCGAAAATGTGACTTTTTCTTCAGTTTTCTCGGTTTCTGATTTAATAACCTTTGAATTTACTCTGAGGTTTTATTAACATCTACATGATCAGTGAATTAAATATAGGAAAATATATGATTTTCACTGAAAAAAGCTAAATCCAAAGATAATGTTATAATATCCATAAGAAAGGTTAAATCTACAGAAAAATTCATTTGGGAACAGTCACAAAAGTAGCACTAGGTCTTTATGGGTAAAAGACAGTTTAAGTTTGACAAACTGATTGAAACCCTGTTGTTATAAGATTAGTTTATCTAAAATAGTAGACATAAACTTCCTTTTTAGTTTGGTATATAATGCTATTTCGGTTTGGATGGCCCACTTTCCAGTTTCTTTATGTTGTGTAACTCATGAGCATTAGTGATGTGTGTGGTCATTATTCTACCTTTGTATGTATGCATGTGCACAAGTCATAAAATACTGGTCTCACAAGCATCAAGGAAAGAAAAGTAAAGAGAAAAGCATGAGAAAAGTTTGGAAAGAGGAATTAGTGTGGTCATACTGTTAGGATGTATTGGACTTGACTAAATGTCCTCCTTAGCTTTACTTTAGCTTATTGCCTTTCAAAGCAGGTAGACACGACAAACAACACAGGAGATTCAGCACATGTACACAGGTTTTCAATTTGTTTTACTTTGTTTTGTTCATTTTGTCTCTGTTTATCCAGCCTAAAAAAAAAAGTGGGACAGTATGTGCATACAGACACATAATGCAAATTTTGACCATTTTGAAATGAATTCTCTTTCATAGCACACAAGGTCAACAACCAGTAAGGGGTATTTTATAAATATTTAAACAGTCTGTTATTTGTTAACAAATTGGATCCATTTCATCTTCAAAACTAACTTTGCCCAGAGAGAGAAATGATAGAATTCCAGCAGGAGAGAGGGGGAATGTAAGATGGAAAAGATGAAGATCAAGATGGGAACATTCTTCTTCATCATCTTTTGCTTTTTCTTCCTCTCCATCTTTTCTGTCCTTTGGGAGAGCGGTCCTGAAGCAGAGGAAAGGGAGAGAAAATCTTGACTCTCATCTCTCTTTTCTGAAGATTTGAGCTGATCTCTTGGGGGATGAAATGGTGGGAAGATGGAAGGGTTTGAAGAAAGTACAGAGGGCAGGGAGATAGAGCAAAGAGTTGGTGCCCGAGCCCCAAAGTCCCTGTACAGCCTCTACAATATGGACTTTAAGTAATGAAAAAAAAAAAAAGTTATGTGGCCCAGCATAACATTGGCAAAAATTACATCTTTAAGTAAAATATGTCCGACAACTAACTTCACATATGAGGATGAGGTTGGGGTCAGGGCTCTGCTCAAAATTTTCTCCAATTAACAAAAAAAACCCCAAAAAACTTGCAGCCACATGTCTTCCTTCAACTAAACATCTATCTAAATGTCTAAATATCTGTATATGCAGTACAAGTTTCAGCTGTATGCTTTCCACAAATGGATGACATTTGGAACATTTCTTTATTAAGATAAACCCTTGAGATATACCATTTGGTTTACATCTATTTGGTTTTTATTTGAAGTCCCAACATGCATTACATAAACAACAAATAACAATGAGACAAACTATAAGAACAAGAAACAAGCAAACAAATGGAAACATATCAATATACATTAAAGACAGTGAAACACTACAGCTACAAGGAGGTTAAACTGGTAAATGTATTATAGTGTGAGTGGGTCATCAGCAGCAGTTAGGTAAAAACATAGGATATATACAGTATGCAGTAATGTGTTAGTAGTATCAGCATCAGTTACAAGAACTCTCCATCTTAAAGTAAAAAGACAAAGCATGCTTAAATGTACCAATCAATGAAATAGGTCCAATTTCAGCAGGTTAATTATTCCAGTCTGCTGGGTATTTCAACTAGAAATCTCCATTACCAACCGTTTCCATAATAACTGCAATAGTTAATAGAAATCAGATCATGCTGTGGAATGTGTTAGTCAAAAAGAAAGAAACCCCCTTCTGTCTCATTTGTTTAACTTGAAGAGAAAGTTAAACAAATGAGAATTACTAGATAATTTTCGATGCTTGTAGTTAAATTATCTAATAATCTGAAGTCCCTGGTGTGACTCACTAGAAGTACTTTGATGGAATAAAGGTGAATATTTCCATTATGCTGTGGGAGAATTTCCATCCTTCCTTCCACCGTCTGTGCATTATCGACCACCTCACTATGTGAAAGAACAACAACCTCCCACCTGCAACTACGCCCTGAAAATGGCAAATATGACACACGCAAACCTTTAGGTGTGATTTTGTAGAGATTTAGTCATTTTAATTCCACAATGTGCACATTCCACCAAAGCAGCTTCTCTGCTGATACTGTTTTGCAAATGTGCTGTTGCACACACACACATGAGCTGAGTGCTGCTAAACAATGCAGATAACTTTTACCCCTATTCCAGAATGTTAATGAAGGGTACAAGACCTATGGATGTCAGTGGCACAGTGCCAATGAAATGGGGACATAGGTCTGCATAATGGGAAATCCCCATATGGTGTATATGAGTGTGTATATTATCTGATTGTCAGACCCTTATTAGCATATGAACTCCATGTTAACTGAAAAGAAATTAAAAACACACAGAACAGATAAACTTGAACAGAAGATAAAGATCAGATAAAATACAGTATTTTAATCATTCACCTGAGAAGCTCAAATTCTTCCTGTAGTGCAAAGTAATAACACTGTAAACCTCACTGTGATCAACTGAATGTGTAATAATGTCGACAAATATGAATAATAAAAAAAAGCTCTTCTGATTTCACTCGTTTCACATGTAGTATGAGCTGGATTTCACTGCCTCTCGGTTGAAAACAACAAATATGTCCATGTTGGCAAACCCACGACAGTCTGTCCTACATCCCTGTGTTGTTCAAATTTCTTAGGACTTTAATCTGTCTTTTATTCTTTGTGTGGTAGTCGACATCATCATCCTCTTCATCTCCCTGTAACCCTGTGCTACCATTCCCTCCTCCTGTAGCGTTGTGCTGCATTTTATGGCATATTAATTCCGAGTGTGTGTGTGTGTGTATGTGTGTGAAGTGTCCCTCTGCAGCAGTATCTGCTCCTCTTCAGAGTTTGAAGTACAGTATGCTAATGTAGTCTGTGGGCTGTAAAAACCACCTCTTGTTCCAATGTGTCATTAGTGTACGCTATATTTTTTCTAAAAAAAAAAAAAAAGTCTAAACGCATAGGTGATGATCTAACCTTGGATCAGATATCATTGAAAAGGTTGGTTTTGTTTCTATAGAAGATTAGTGGATTGTTGTGGAAATTAGTTAAAATGACACATGCAGTCATTACTGTCAATAGGAGATGCTATTCTGCCGTTCTTACTTCCTCACTTTTTCCTCCCACGCTGCCTAAAGGAGCCTAGTTTTGTAGGGATTAAGGTAATTCTGTCAGACAATTCCCAGCATGCTCCACAGTCCCCCAGTTGACAGAACTCCATTTCCTTCTTTTTATACTATTAAAATCATGTAAAGTGGAATTGCATATTAAAAATCACTATAACTGATTCAGCATGACAGCATTAAACATGTACTCTATGCATTATTCCATCATTTCACTCCAGAGTTTCATTAAAGCTGCATGATGATGTACTGATTACACTTTCTCAACAGTGATTTTACTACAATGAGAAAAACACCTCATTTTACCTAAATTGGGTAAGATGATTTTAAATCTCAAAGAATTTCTCCAACATATAAGGATTTTGAGATGTGTACAAGTTTAAGCAGAGTATCACCATTTGCAGTGTGCAAAATTCAGATTTGGTGCAGTCCAAAGTGATGCAATGCTGGAGGTTTCCCTGGACTCCAGACTGGAGAACTCTCCTGTGGTCCTGTTTTCTCTGCAAAGCTCACCTCTAGAATTAACAGCTTGGGATTCATTTTCTGGGTAAATGGTCAAATTATGATCAACTGATGAAAACATGTTAAAAGTCAACTGATGGGCTGCAGAATTCCACTCAAAATGCATTTTTCTCCCTTCACACCTTGTTTTTCTTATATTTTATGCCAAGGCTGTTTGATTTTAAGTGATGAGCAGGTGAAAGATCTGGTCAACTGGCCAGACAGGTATCATTTTGTCGTCTGTCCATTCAATGATGTAATCGCATTATCTGAAGAATGCTTTGAGATATATGCACCAAATTTATACTATGGATGCATCTTGGCATGGAGCAGAAGCCTGTTGGCCGTGGGATATTAAGTTATGTTTACATGTTGATGTTACTGAAGCTGGAGAAATTTTGACCTCGGATTTAGATATCAGCATACCCAATTTAGGCAAGATCAGATGTGTTTTTACCAGACGCAGATTATGTATTTATTTATTTTATTTTTTTCTACAAACGGATGTACCATACCAATCTTGTGAAACCTGTTATACTTGTCATCAGAATGAAATATTCTGAAATGTGTTGCAGATTTTAAGATACATTTGAGCAGTGCTTGGTGTGAGTTTCATTGGTGTTGGCCAAATTTCTAAAAATATTAAGTAGTAATTGTTCTGATGCTTTAACTTTCACTACTGTGCACGGTCGAAAATTACTTCAGCACCTTCAAAATCTCAGCAAAAACATCAACATAGCTCAACCTATTTTTTTTTTTTTTGGACTCACCATCCATTATAAACTGCCTGTAAATGTAGGCATTATACTGTTGCTTCATCCTCATTTGGGGAAAAAGAAGCCAGAATATTGAGATTATGGGATCTTCTCTGGAGTATTTTAAAACCACAGTAGAGACATGGAGGCTGCCCACTCACTGACTACCTTATTAAAGTGTCATCATTATTAACTCTCAACTATCTGTTTTAGATCATCAGGTTACTTACTGGAGAACAAAACTTTTTGAGACAGATTTGGACCTAAACTCAAACCGCCCTGATGACATCTACCTAAAAAAGGCAGAAATTACCTCAGTTATGTTCCACATGAGTGTATCCAATGGCCCTTTGGGGTTCCATTAGACAATAATTCCACTTAACTCCCAGTAAGACAGCAAATGGATCCTTAAAAATAAAGAAAAATTGCACCACTTGGATTAACTGTAATGTAATTGTTTACACTCAGTTTTTAAAAATATAAGTAACTGGTGCCCAACACTCCAGGCTGCCACTGAAAAATAAATCCAAAGTGTTGAGAGGATATTTTTTAATCCATCATCGTAATAAACTCTTAAGTAGATGGCAAACAAATTTTTGGAATCCCCTGGTGGCAGATTTTTTAAAAACCTCATTTGAAGATGTGCATATTTTTGCAGTGTAAGCTGTTTCTTGACTCCACATTTATATTGCCCTGTGACAGTTTAGTGTGTGTGAGATAGAGATGTATGTGCACCAGTGAGCAACAGTGCAGCACACTCATCACAGTTACACACTGTCAGTTTGTAAAACCAGGATAAGCCACAGAGTGTACAGTCAACACACACACAAACACACGCTAAACTCTTCTTTATCACTGCCATGCTGCTTGAAGGAACCCAGTCTCATAGGAATGAAGGTGAGTCAGATCAGGCATGTCAGAAAAACCCTCCCATTTCCCATAATGCACCGTGATCTTCTGCCCTGCAGCTCAGCCTTTTCATTTCTTCTCTTTCCACCTGTATTACTGTTGCACTGCACCTCTTCTTTTGACAATGGCTTTATTAAAATTACATGTAAAATTATTTTGTTGGTGTAGACTGTGATGAACCAAGTTAATTTAATTTTTATTTATTTATTTTTTGCTTCGTTTTTGTTTACAACACCAAAAAAAAAAAAAAGTGTTCATATCTAATAACGGGTAATTGTCTCAGTGTTACAGGATGACTGACTGAAATGTATCTGTCTGTGTTTCAGAATGAGTCCCGAAACATTGAGATGCTGGCAGCTGCCTGTGCTGTGGGAGTGGGCTGTTGTTTTGCTGCCCCCATAGGAGGTGAGTTTTCAGTAAATATATGAAACAGAAGACCGAACAAACACAGGGGATATTGATATTTTTTAGTCTATTGTATATAATATTTGCACATCCTACAGTGTCTTTAGTGACCTTTATGCCACTCAGAGGGTATATTTTTTTGAAGGCGATATCTTCTTCTACACACAGACTTAATGCTAGCATAGATCACACAGCTCAAGTCTGTGCAGGTGAAGTGATCATTAGCCTACTGGCCTAGATTCAGTTTCGTTTTTTTTTTTTTTTTCATATTTTTTTATGTCATGTGATGACATAACTAGAAATTGGGACACAGAAACTTGAAAGGAACATCTGTGCTTATTAGGAGCTGCCATGCTGTGTCAAAAATTACACCAACACCTTGACAAACCTAGGATAAGTGTCAGAGCAGCAGCTGACGAACAGCAAGACCCCTCTACTACATGAAATGAGTGTCACAAAAGAAGGCTTTACTTGTACTCTATTGTTGTGTATTGGTGTTGACTAAGCAGCCGTGTGTGTGATGCAGGTGTGCTCTTCAGTATTGAAGTAACGTCTACGTTCTTTGCGGTGAGGAACTACTGGAGAGGTTTCTTTGCTGCTACCTTCAGTGCCTTCATCTTCAGAGTTCTGGCTGTTTGGAACAGAGACGAAGGTAAGATGGTAGTATAATCAATAAACTTTATCTACAGTTTGAAACATTCATAAAGGTCTTTCAAAGCTCCAAGTGTAAAGAATAGCAACAGGCCTGAAAACCCTGGTTTCCTCAGGTGGGATCAGTGTTACCTGTGAACACCTGCTGTCCAAACTGTTTGTTGTTGTGCTGGTGCTCAAGAACAAGGAACTTTAGTTTGTATGGAGGAGACATTACCGGTGATAGACCGCTAATCATGTGGCTACCTGAGGAGTTTCACTGCTTGTTACTGAAAGTTTTCAGACTGTGTTTTTGAGGCCGATATCTGTATGTGGTTTGGAATCCTGGTGAGCACCTCTGCAGCTCCTTGTTAACCTCTGTCTTGTTACATGACCTTACTGACATCACTTTTTCTGCTGTGACAATACAGTGCACTGCATCTAAATTGCAGGACTGTTTAGAACACTGATTTTGCTAACTCACGCTGTACTTGTTCTTTTTTTACCAGAAACCATCACAGCCCTGTTTAAAACCCGTTTCCGGCTTGATTTTCCCTTTGACCTCCAGGAGCTTCCTGCCTTTGCCGTCATTGGGTATGTCTGGTGCAATTAGATTCATACTGTTTGCCCATCTATGACATGTTTTTGTGACTATTCTTTTCTTCAAATGTCCCCGTAAAAGGTTTGTGACTTTCTTATAGATCAATAAGTACATATTAAACTCCATATTAAATGGTGTAACCTGTAATTTTTGATCAAATAAAATTTTATTTATATAACACCAAATCATAACAGAAGTTATCTCATGACACTTTACATATAGAGCTGGTCTAAACCAGACTCTCAAGCTAATTTACA
>JAPQRQ010000006.1:7066954-7077782 GCA_037367365.1 Apogon talboti
AACCGAAAACAATACCCTCGCCCTCCCCCTTTGGGGGGGGCGGGGTAATAAAACAGAAATAAAGTTTGAAGAAAGTATTTTGATTTTAGATGAGTAACATGAAGTAGTTTGTTGTATTTTTAGAGGAAAAAGTGGGTACACTATATGTATTTTATGTATGTGTTAGAGAAGTGTGTTCAGAGTTTTTCTACTTGGTTACCTCTGTCAAGGAGGTTATGTTTTCTCTTGCAGAATTACTCAAAAACTACTGCGCTGATTTTCATGAAAATTTGTGTTGGGCATGGGTTAAGCAGGAGCCTGTTACGTTTTGGAGCACATCTATAAAAAGGAGCTGATCATTTATTGTATTTTTCATTTTTTAACATTATTTGAATAACTGGGGCCTACCTAGTTTCTCCTTTAGTTTCCTGATGGACATTTCTACCAAATTGGTACTGCACTCAGTCTGACTATGAGTCACAAAATACTCATGTATTTTCCACATATGGGTCCATCTTGTGTCATTTTGTGCTGCTGAGGAAACGCATAGCTCACCTACCATTGATCAATATGACTTTTGTACTTGCACTCGTTTAAGTCGATGTAAAGATGAAATGGCCTCCCTGTTTCACAGCCAACTAAACTACTGCTATAACCTACAGATATGAAAGTAATAGATTATACTTGTTTTACATATATATACTGCCTTCAGCTTCAAAATGATTATGACTAATGATTTACTGCAAAACAGATGAAGATATTTTAGAAATTAAAAGGCTATGTTTGGATGTTTTAAGTATGAAGCGCTTATCCTGGGTCAGTGTATTATCTGGAGTGGATCACGGTCAGCACACCCCATTACTGGAGAAGCATATAACAGTACAAATACAGAGGCTAAGTAATGTCCTGGTGTGGACAGAGCCTGCAGCAAAAGTGGTATTTTAGCCAGGCCAGATTAAGTGTACATTATATTTAGAAAGTTTCAACACTTAACTTGCTGCCAGACAGCCCTGTCTACTTCTACCTCACACATCTGACCTGAACTGGAGAAGATTGTACACAGCACTGGGGTATTTACATGTAGTAATGTGTAAGTTCACCAGTTGAGATGATTTGTACAAAAGTTCCAAACGAAGGGCTGTCTGATCTCAAGGTGAAAATACTTTTAGTTGAAAAGCTGAAAAGGTGACTACTTTCTTTGCAGCTGTTTCCATCCCAAGCTGATCCTTTCTTTGGTTGTGTGTTGGTACTCCTGTGTTCTCCAAAATGGTGATGTGCTGAAATCTACTGCAGGCACCATATCAACTATGAATAAGTACCTCATAAACCCCCCCTTTAGATAGTCTGAGCTCTCACTTTACATCCAATGTCACATCTAAAGTAACATTAAAGTCCACACTGACATAAAGGCTTTCATTTCTGATGATAATTAATGTAATCATGTCCTAAACTTCAGTACAGTCCAAGCCTTTCACAACTCATACCTTTAAAGCTCACTTCACACACACACCTAGCTGACCATAATGCTCACACATTGTCAGTGGTGACATTTCCCTTTTTGTTTGTCTTTCCTAATTATCTGTCTCTTCCACCCGCCCGGCAAAGAGCTCACTCATTACCCAAGGTTTATTTCAGGGTCTTTGCCAATTGAAGAGTGAAAGTGACAGCTCAGTCTAACCTCTGCAATAAGTTCCGCATGACTGCCTCCTCGCTGCAGGTAGACGTTTCCACTCGGCTATCATCTGGGGGCACATACAATGGTGCTCCAAAGCTAATTGAAATGCCACCCTGTTCTTTCTTTATATGTCTTGTTTTTCCTTCTTAGTTCTGGATGTCGGCCCTTGCTACCACCATCCCAGTGCCCTGCGGTGCCTTTATGCCAGTATTTGTCATTGGTAAGTAGCAGCAACAGTAGTTGGTAGAGTTAGCAAGTCATTAGGCTTACAACTACCAATCAAGCCTGCTATGTAGGAAAAGGGCAGATTTGTATTTAGGACTATTACGGCAAGAAAGGGGAAGAAAAATAGACCAGTTAATGGCATTATTAGAAGCTGTACTGCTCCCAGTGGTGGTATTGATTGCGAGTCTCTGTTTCTTTGTGCACGTGTGTGCTTGTATTTCAGGGGCAGCGTTTGGTCGTCTGGTTGGCGAGAGCATGGCCGCCTGGTTCCCAGATGGCATTCACACAGATGGCACAATCTACCCCATAGTGCCAGGAGGCTATGCTGTCGTAGGTGAGTTAAAGACATGATGCTCTCTAACACAATACCTATGACCTACTACTTTTCGTCTGCTATTTTTTAAACAAAACAAATTTTAATTTTGTCATATTTATGAGAACACTTTTATTCAATCTCCCAATCGCTGATAAACAACTACTACTCTGCCTCAGTGTACAGTTGGTTCTTAAAGGACAGATTAAAGCAGACAGTGGATAGGATCAGACAGAAACAATCATATTTTACAAAAAAAAAAAGCATTAGTATGAGTATAAGTGTATGAGTAAAAACATTTTGTTAACCTCTAGCATAGTCAAAGTCATATTTATTTCAGGTCATAGCCAATGATGAAAAATGAAGCATCAGTGTTAGAAGAGTAAAGTTACATAGATATCACAATTTGGCCAAAAATATGACTTAGGCAGTTATGCTATGAGGCTAACAATAATGTGCATGGGCCCTTTTCAGACTGACAATGTTATGGAAATGGACCTAGGCTTCATCAGTATAGGAACTTATATATATATAAATAAATAATAAACCTCTCATACAATGTTACTGAACAATGAGATACAATTAAAAAGCGTTAATGTTTGTTTCTTGTGACTCCTTCAAATACCATCAGTAAGAATGAAATATATTAAAGCACTGCTGCTGAAAAAATGGATCATTGAAAAGCCTTAATCTGCAGTGCTCAAGGTTCTATTGTTCTACCTGTTTTCTAAAAGTGAAAATCCTGTATGTATAAGGTACATGGGCAAATTGGTTTAGCTTTAAAAAAAAAAAACTGTTGAATGAATGTTTTCAATCTGGAGCTTTGACCTGAAAATGAGATAAAATAGGACTTTATTCATCCTGAGAGCCATCCCTTCCATCCTAAAAAACATATACATACTTCATACTTGTAGAGAAGTGCTGATGCCATTAAGTCTTACAGCTTTCTAATAAGCATTTTATTTTATTTAGTAGAGTAAAAATAACATTTTTGTCCACTGAAGTGTAGTATAGTAGAGGTATACCAAACACCACAACATACCATAATAAAGAATTACTCCTAAATTTTACCTAATTCATTTTTGTAGGCAACACTCTAGCTGGGGATTTAAATGCTATAGATATTATTTATTTAACTGTATGTTTATGAGGTTTAATTTTGCAGACACCTCCCCCCCACCCCCACCCCCTTTTTTTTTTTTTTTTTTAATAAAGTAGTATACCTCGGCTACCGAGGTATGGTCATACCAACAGTTTTAACATCTGCCTGATGAGCAGAGGTACCGTAACTAAGGTCCTGTGTATTTCCTTGAGGGACTGAAGGCGGCTATCAGTTGAATGTCACTCTGGATTTATCTTTGCTCATTTCCTGTCATCCATCTCTTGTCAACTTTAAAAATAAAGGCCTAAAATTGATAGAAAATATGCATAGAAAAAGAATGTTTGCAATTATAAGACCCAAGTAAATGTACTGCACTTTAGTTACTTTCTGTTTCTTGCAGGCCTGAATTTATTCCAGGACTTGCAAATTCCAGCTGTCCCTTCATAGCAACGTGATTTCCACCCCTGCTGAACTCACATGTCTAATGATATGCGGTGTTGTGATTCCCTCCACTGTGCTACTTGTTGACAGTTGTGCTGATTATGCCACTGTTGCAGGCTGGCAGCGACGGCGGCGGCTTTCCTTTTTTTTTTTTTTCTCAGGTGCTGTTGTTGTTGTTGTTGTTATGGTGCATTGTAGCTGATGACTCAGCCATTTACAGACCTGACACTTTCATCTCATGGCTAGCTTAAAGGACTAAATGTTAGGACGGGCTGGGGGAGCAGTAGCATTTATGTGAGACAGATAGGCAGCCACAAACAGGCTTAATTAAATTACAGGAAAGAACAGTGAATCCTGCCTTTGTAGACTCTCTCACCAACCTCCTACGCTGCTCTGCTCTTGTTCCTTTTCACTTTTTTTATGCTTTAAATCACAACAATTTCTTTTTTCCCTCCTGCCTTCACCTTATTCTGTTGGATTGGATTACCTCCATTCAGCAACATTCACTCAGACTCATACTGCTCCACCTGCTTAGATGCAGCTTTTATATTGCTTTTTTCACAGGGCTTTATTGGGGCGGAAATATTTGGAAATATTGAGGTTCCCTTTTGTATTGAATTAACAGAATAAGTCAATTTTTGCCTTGCTGGCAGAAGAGGAAAGATGGACGAGGCTGCATCTAGAGGAATGTGAATCAGATTTGTTTTACTGAGAAAATGAAAGAGCTCTGGGTCTGTTCAAGAAAACTGAGCACAGGTTCTTAAAGCTTGTCAATATCCCCAACAGCAACATCGCTGATTTCACCAAATGTTTCTCCACAGTGTTCTTTTGCTCACCCCACCATCCTCTCTCCTCAAACAAAAGGTGCAGCGGCCTTGTCAGGAGCAGTCACCCACACAGTTTCCACCGCGGTCATCGTGTTTGAGTTGACCGGCCAGATCTCCCACATCCTGCCCGTGATGATAGCAGTGATCCTGGCCAACGCCGTGGCCCAGTCCCTCCAGCCCTCTCTGTACGACTCCATCATCAGGATCAAGAAGCTGCCTTACCTCCCTGAGCTGGGCTGGGGACACCACGAGTACGTACAGCAGAATCCATCACCTCAATAGATACGAGACTAGAACTGTTAGAGTATCAAACACTTTTTTTTCTGTGTTTAATTACATTCTCAGCAGAAAACCAGAACGTGAAATTGAAATATTGGGATTATGGTGTAACATTTATATGCCATTTGCTAAAGTCTTTGGTGCATGGACATTTTTTTCATTGATTTAAATCACCAAAGTACAATGTGCTCTAGTTTGCATCAGCAGTTTTCAACCTCATGCATCATCGAAAGACACAATAAAACGTATTCACCGAGAGATGGTGCTTTATACATTGTGCATCAGTGCTGAGACATTAAACACATGTGGGCTGTTTAAAGCTCTGTAATGCATGCTTTATCTTCCCTGCACAGACAGCAATTTTCATGTTAATGTGCAAATATTTCACTTTCATTTTTGGCTTGCTAGAATATTAGATCATGGAGAAACTATGGTCTGTTGGGCACATATGTAATGGTAAAAATGATAGCATGCTAATATTATATGTATTGGGTGTAATCACAAAGAACAACTGACAGCACATTAAGATATGCCCTTTGGTTTTATATACCATTATGAACTAAAATGTTGCACAGTTACAATTTATGGCCTTTTAGTAGAGTGAGTAATATAGCAAAAAAAAAAAAACTAATCAGTTGTTATTTTTTCTCACAATACATAATTTGATGGGGCTACCAATCGGAATAGTATCCTGATGATGCCTGAAAGCAAAAGAAATAAGTATCACTGGCTAACCTACATGAAACACGAAACTACAGGTGACAAAGGAATATAAGAAAAATATCTAAAGTTCTCTGCTTTAAACATTTGTGGCCATTCAAATTTAGATTTGTGGTGTACTTGAATGCAACATTTTATATGCATTTTTGTTCCTGTCTGTGGAACAGGAACATCACATCTCTAAATGAGACCAAAGTACAGTACTTAATCTCAGCACTTTTTTATGTTTGTATTTTTTGTTTGTTTTCAATCCCTACATGACTACTTTAATGAAAACATTTACCTGTTTAGTTGAATAGCCTCGGGTGGATTACATGCCAAGCATAAAATGTACAAACATGTGGTGCTTCACAGGTGTAGCTTTCAGCCTGTTCACTGTGTGTGGCAGGCTGTTACTGCTGTCCATATGAAGTAAAGTGTCAAAAACTTATCACAGTTATTGACCTTCATTTTATCACAGTCTTGTTTTGAGATTGTTGCATCTCTTGGCCCTGCCTGTTAACGCTCCACTTTTACCATCTGACATCCATAAACATATGGAAACAAATTTCAAGTCAACAAAACTTAAGTCTTATAGTTTTAAATTTCTTTTATTGTACATATGTTGAACTGACAAACTAACCAACCACTATTAACATTCATAGCTGCTAACAAATCAGCATACTTTGAAATAAACACTATGCAAACAGCATGTACAGTACATAGTAATTCTAAATTCATTCATGTTGAAACATTTTCAACTCGTGTGTATTCATGTCAATCAGTGTTTTCATACTTGTGCATTGACTTTGTAAATCATTGTGCAGCACGAGAAATTTGCTTTGCATTTGGTGTGAACACAATGTAAGACCTTTGTTACTTTGGTAACAGTCAGTTGCAATAATCAGTTGCACCAACTGACCAACGAATAGAAAACATAGGCTATAGAATGTGGTTTTTGACTGACTTAGAGCTGCATTAAGTACAGATAATGAAAAGGTAAAAAAAACACAGGAATTTTTGCAATACACATCCTCCTCCTGCAAGTCTCCCCTCTCCCACCAGAGGAGCATGGGAAAATGCATTTGTACCAATGCAAATGCACCCTCTCTGAAAGGACCTGTGAAGTCTGCGTCACAGGCTGATGTTGTGTAGACAGAGCCAAGAAGAATCTGATTTCCTCTTAGATACTTGAATTACATTGTGCCATAAGGTTATTGTGTAATTGTGCCCACTGATGCCAAAAAACACTGGCTACTCCAGGTTTAATAATGCTAAAGTAAAAGAGTGGACTACTGGCTTGTTTACATTCTCTGGGTGTCCTTCAAGTTTGTTTTGTAGTTGTTTACTCAATCACTTGATGTCCTAGTCCTCCGTACACATATTAAACTGATATAACATTAGATAAGAGTGAGAGTCTTCGTGGTTGTAAATGTTGTCACAAAATTCGGAGTTAAACAAGTATACTCTCATCTTCAAGACACGTGGATCCATTTGCTTTACAAAAAGATAAACAAGAGAGGAGGTGCCTGGGTCAATGGTCCAGTGTTACATGGATTTTAGTTGCCTTCCCTCCATGAATAATTTATATGAACCACACCGTACTGAATAGAATTACCAGCTGCTGCGACTCCTCCGAGCTCAGTAAAACCCCACAGAAGCACTTTTCATTTAATTGTTTGGAACGGTTTATTGTTATGCATGTTGGCAAATCATTAGGTGGGGGTAATAGTTCGGATGCATCATTCACAAATTGGGAGTAATGAGAAAAAATTTCATTTCATCGTCCATCTGTTCGTCGTTTTCTGCAGCTATCCCCTGAAGGGTTTTCGGTCTTGTCTGCTCCTCCAGTTCTTACATCAGCACCTCAGTTGACCCACGCTATCCATCTCTTATTATTGTTATCTATTCCTCTCTCACTCAATCTCCACTGCTCCCTTCGCCTCCTCTGTCTCTCCTTATTATCTACCACGACCCCATGGCCTCTCCCTCCCGTCCTCACACTGCTTCACTGTCCTGTGTGAAAGTATGTGTGGGAGACCAAGTGAAAATGTGTGTAATGTGAACTGTGTGTTCAGTTAAGTGTTTTGTTGATTATGTAATACAGGCACAATACACACAGCTGTCAGCCAGACAAGCTTCTAACACCTGACATCAGGGGTGTCAAACTTATGACCCGCGGCCCGAAACCCGTCCTCCAAAGGGTCCAATTTGGTCCGTGGGATGAATTTGTGAAATTAAAAAGTTGCACTGAGCATATTAAGTCAAGGTTGGCAAAATAATTATAGTTCAGGGGTTACATACTACCCAGTAAACCAGTAAAATACGATCATAATAACCTATAAATAATGACAGCTCCTATTTTTTTTACTCTTTGTTTTAATGTAGAAAGGTAAAATTAAATGATGTTAACATTTATAAACTATCCTTTCACAAAAAATGTAAATAACCTGAGCAAATTTGAACAACATGAAATGTCTCAAGAGAAGTAAGTGGAATTTTAAAAACATTCTGCCTGTTATTAAATATTCTGTGTATTTGTAGATCCACTGTGATCTGTAACTTGTAATGCTCATGTGTAAATAATAAACTGAGGTATAATTTTGATAAAATTGCACTTATTTTTCTTAAGAAATTTCAGGTTGTTTATGTTTGCCACTTTTTTAAAGGATGGTTTGTAGATGTTTGTAGAACATTTCCATTTTTTTTTACTTTAAAACAGAAAATTTTGGGGTTGACATCATTTATAGGTTATTATGTTATTATTTTACTGGTGCGGCCCACTTGAGATCATATCGGGCAGAATGTGGCCCCTTAACTAAACTGAGTTTGACACCTCTGCCTTACATCGTCATTAGTATTAGTAGAAAATTTTTCTAAGACATATTATGGTTTATACACAATGGAAATATTCAGTTTATTGCTCTATACAGTCACACGATCTCCCAAAGGATCAACATCTTGCCATGGTCGGGAGGCCGATGTGCCTCAGTGATCCCAGAGGCTGTGTCAGCAGAAGCAGAGTCTCCTACAGGTTCACCCATACTGGAGAGGTCAAAGGTTAGAGGCCAGATAAAGCTTGACCAACTGGTTGATGGTTAGGGTAAGACTTGCTACAGAAACAGCAGCTAAAGAACCCAACACTACTCAATACAATAAGAAAGAGTAAAGGACTTGTTTTGCTGATGCCAGAGGACACATCGGATGAGAAGACATTCATGTGGAATGTAACAAATCTAGCAATTACCATCCATATTTAAATAACTTCATCAGTATTCAGCATCCAGGAGTACTCTTAAATACTTACTATTAGTGATGGATGATTTAATTTCCTTAAATGAATAAAAATATTCTCACTCATATACTTGTTTGTAGTGAGGAGATAATTGCATACATGGTATTAGAATGTGCACTGAGAATCATTCTGAGGATTTATCATCTCATAAACTGCCTAAGAATTGGTTGTAAATCCTAACACGTCTTGCTAAACTGGCATGCATTAAAAGAGATAGAAATTTTAGTGTTTACGACAGTGGATAAAATGTAGTCCATCCACTGTCCAAAAGTAAATTAACAACTCACTCTCACTGTCAAACTAGAATGGAAGGATAGCAACAAAACCCATGTATTTTGGCAATAAGAAGGACCAAGGACTGAGAATTATGTTTTGTATGAGCTACACCAAAAGCACAGTTTTTCAGACAGGTGAAATGATAATAGCAGGCAAAGCTTTTATCTTGTTCACGTGGGCTCCTATATATTAGTTTAAGACAAAGTTGTGCAGTCATGAGACTATCCTATAACTTTTAACTCCACATCAGGCCAATGCATTGCAGCATGAGATGATTATTTGTCAGTCAAATCATTTATATTTTATGATACACAAACCTTCCCTATGATAAAAGCCGCCTTGCATAGATGACTGAGAAACTGTCAGAAATCCTCTGTGTGTGTTTGTGTTTTCTGTCGTGTGTGTATACATGCATTCAAACCATGGCGTGATCATCCATCACTGACATGTATCAAATTATCTCTGCATAATGACAGACGTTTCAGAATGTTAAAAGTTACAGAAGCATGAAGAGTGATTGAGGAACTGTCAGGAGACACAATTGTGTGTGTGTCTGTGTGTGAATAGGCACACATTGCATAAACAGCCAGAAAAAAGTAATCTTGAGTCATCTATATTTAATGACATATACGTGCTGCACTATGAACCTGTGTTGCTGTGCAGAAAACTTGTTTCCCTCCATTTTCCATTCACTTTGTTTTTTTGTTTTTTACCTCTCTGCTTCCTACCTCGCTCTCGAACACCAATCTCCATCACTAAGCCTTTGTGTGTGTGTGTGTGTGTGTGCGTGTGTGTGTGTGTGTGGGTGTGTGTGTGTGTGTGTGTGTGTGTGTGTGTGTGTGTGTGTGTGTGTGTGTGTGTGTGCGTGTGTGTGTGTGTGTGTGGGTGTGTGTATGTGGGTGTGTGTGAGGGTGTGTGTGTTCTATTACTGCAGTATATGAGAGCAGCGGAGGTGTCTAAAGAGGAGGCGGGGGGGATTAGACGGTGTAGGTACCGTGGTTCCCTCCAAGCTGAATACATTTTTCACTCAAACTGGAAATTATCCATCTCACACCCACACAAGCATCCGCCCACCTGCACGCGCACACACACACACACACACACACACACACACACGAAGACTTGTGTAATGCCTGCCTTGTGGCCTACACATATGAAGGCATATATGTCCATTTATTCACACACACCCACGCAGACACGAAGAAAATGGGATTTATCTTTTATTTCTGCAGAGCTTTTGCAGATATGGACACACACATATGCATAGATCACCGAAGTGTGTCTGCTGCAGACATGCTGTTGCACCTTCTTTACGAGATCATACTCAACATATGTAACCTTTCTCACATCTCTCTCGTCAGATGTGTTGTCATTGCTGGAGTGGCATTTAAAAAAGAAAGAGTGGGAACAATTACATAACCTTGCAGCTCTGTATGTGTGTATGTGGAGTCTCTGTCACCCTGTGTTTCTACGCATTCATAATGGCCAATTATATTTTGTTGAATTGTCTATAGCCCACTGTTGTCTTCACTCATCTAACACAGAAAAGCCACAGGACATGATTATTTTCTCCAGATCATTACAAGGATCCTTTTATTGGTTTCCACACTTCCATTTACATAAACACACACTCACTACAGTATTTATCTTATCTTATCTTATCTTATCTTATCTTATCTTATCTTATCTTATCTTATCTTATCTTATCTTATCTTAT
>JAPQRQ010000006.1:7085050-7098934 GCA_037367365.1 Apogon talboti
TATTTAAACAATTTATTCTGCTACTGAATGTCTCTGCAGCTTCATAACCAGACTGTAGTGATGAATATTTTTTTCACCTCACTCTCCGAGATTGAGGTAAAATGAGCCAAGGCAGCAGCCGTTTTGGTGTTGGTGTCGTGTATTTAGTGTGACAAGAAATGCAATTCATTCACTGTTGAACACATATCTAGACGTTTCTTTACCATCTTTGCCACGCACTAGTACTTTCTTGGCCCCTAAAATTATCTTCTAATTTGACAAACATCATATTATTAGCCTCATAGTGTAATTGCCTAACTCATATTTTTGGCCAAATTGTGATATCTGTGTAATAAAAAATGATTTTATTCCAATTTGAATTGTATATGACCGCCATTCATATTTTTTCTCAAGTTAGTTCCTATGGGGCACAGCAGATGGGACTGAAGCTCTCTATAGAGGGCTATAGAGGGCTATAGAGGGCGTGATGCCAAAGCTGACATGTTGGTTATAGTTCAGATGTTAACATTCTCATTCAGGAAACAGACAGCTGGAAGGTCAGAAAGCTTGTTAGCTCTGAATAATGTATCCCTTCATATTCTACAAGTGTGCAAGACAGATTGGAGTAGAAGTGAGCAGCCATGACTCAAGGTAGACATGTAAATATTAAGCACTGTACTGCTTAAAATGTGGATTTGACTGGAAGAACTCCAGGTGTAGATTTGGGGGTGAAAGGAAAAGTAAGTGCAAGAGACTCATTACATTTCTACTACTAATTTTATGTCTGTTTTCTCACTTGTCCACATTTTCTTCCCTCCTTTTCAGGCTTGACAGGTATTAATAAATAGCCATTCCCCTTTTCCTTTAAAGTCATATATATTGTACATACACACACACACACAGTGTTTCCACTGGTAAGGTTTTGCTGTAAAATCCTTGCCACCACACCCTACATTTGACACAAAAAAATCATCACCGTCTCATTAGACTTATCATACATACTCTATGTATAATATATAATACGCCTACTATTTTCAATAAGACATCGCATATGCTGTACAATTTTTACCGTGTGAAAGGATTTTTTTCTAGACTGAATAGGCCTACTATTATAATAAATGATACATTTATAAAATAAATTAATCATTTATTTATGTATAGATAGATAGATAGATAGATAGATAGATAGATAGATAGATAGATAGATAGATAGATATACTGTATACATATAATAAATGATGTATATTTATGTCTATTTTTCTTTTATTCCACTTTTAGTTCTATTGTCTTTTGAATTTTGTTAAATTTTATATTCTATTTTCTTATTTTCTGACATTGTTTGTTTTTTATACATATTGTTTGCACTGACTGGAGTAGCTCTCCTAATTTCATTGAAAACACAATGACAATAAAGGCTAATCTATTCTATTGTTATAGTCTATTATATTCTTTTATATTATTACCTCCACCAGGGACAAGAACAAGTGATCAGATTTTGGGAGTGATCCTGGATTTTTTTTATGGCATTTTCAGTTGAATAACCTCTCAGCTGGCATATCTGTTTCTGCACATGACATTTGACACCATGTCAAAGTGGCCCTATTGTTTATCTGTTGCTAGGTAACCCACTTCAAGGGTATTGTATGTTGGTGGGGAACTGAGCTGCCTTGGCGGAGGTCTGCGCTGTCCAAGTGCTTTTCTAGTATTCTATGCACCAGTCTTCCTCACCTCAGTCAAGCCTGTTTTTTTTTCTAAATTTCCAGTGGGTTCACTCAGGTGTTTTTATGCAAAAATTGGAAATGCATATAAGAAATGGATGGAGATGCGCTGACTGCTGCCCTTTAATTTAAAAATTCATAGACAAAAGACAGAAGTGAAGAATGAATAAATCACACGGTCTGGGATGGATAAGGCTGGTAATATCAGCTCAATTTATTTAAAGCATATGAAAGAATTTACTACAAGGTCACTTTATAGAATTTTAATGACTGACTTAATATATTCTCTTTCTAACTACTCGCAGATAAGCAATTGATCTGTGAAACATAATAATGGTTGAAAATATTAACATTACCGGGTAAAAAATATTTTTAGGTCATGGAATAGCCAGTATAGACAGTTACAGAAGTTGTTAAATTTTACATGAATCCTCCGGTTAGCTCCAGAGTACTTCTGGTTTCTTCTTTGTGTTTTTCTTCTGGTTTCAGCGGTTTTGATTTGCTTCCCTCTCATCACTCTGCAGAAGTGTATCCATTTGGGTAATGAGTCTACAGAAAGAGAGAGAGGGGTTGATCTCTTAAGCAGGATTGGAAGTTTTGTGGGAACACTTTCTTTTGAACATGTGGATGTAGCTATGGAGACAGAAAGTCTGTTTCAACAGTCATTTTTGTGGACTTGTCTTCCCTACAGGGATGAAATGCAGGTCACCATAATGTTTAATGTTAATTTAAAGTGTTTAAAACTAAAGTTAGGTTTAGGCATACTGTGATTACAATAACTCTCCAGCAAACTGGTATAAATCAATATTATGTACATGAAAATACAAACTGCACCTATGTTTATGCAGATCTCCACTGAGGAGTCTTCCTTCAGTCCCACTCGACCGGTTCCTCAGAAACCCCTCAAACCCGCTCTGAAGAGACCTTCTGTGGTAGAGCGACCCACTGAGATTCCAATCAGTAAGACTCCAACACACACCCACGCATCATTTTCCAATCACTGAGCTGATAATGCAGTACAAAAAGAAAAAAATAGGGGATTTAATAGATCCACAAGAAGCAGCCTCCCCTCTAAATGCAAATGAACCATTCTCTTTCTCTTTTTCTCACAGATAATACAATAAAATGTTTTGGTCCTTACACTTTATAGCATAATTAAAGGTATAATATCAAACGTGTTCATACGAGTGTGCATACCAGTGTTCGTACCTGAAGTTTTGGCTAGATTCTCTGTATTAAAGGTACATTTGTAATCCATTTACAATATGTTTAAGTGACTATGTGTAAGAACAAAAGACACAGAATGGCCTGTACTGTTTGTGTACTGTCTGATTGTGTCAAACTCTTAGTGTGGCCTTACATCTCTTTCCTGTGGTGCAGCAGGAAATGTTGTTCTGTCTCTTCTTGTTGGCAGAGCAGACACAGTCTGTTTGCTGTGGGTTGCCAGGTTTGTGTGTACGGACCAGGCTCAATGGCCTGGTCAGTGTTTTTTCTTTTTCCGGTTGCTTTTCACTTAACGTTATCTGTTCAATGTTGGATTATATTGAAGTTTACAATTGTATCCATCTTTCTTCATACTGTGTACGCTGCAAACTCACAGAATGGTTTATTTTATAGATTATCAAACAGAGGCACAAACAAATCAAAGTATAACATGTAATATGTGTAAATAATCTAATACAATTGCACTGACATTTTAGTTCCATTGTCTTTCTCTGCTGATTTGTGAGTAAAAGTTGTAGCCGGGGGATGAAAAAGGGTGTAAGAAATTTTGATATTCTTCACATTTTTATACTCCATACAAATGTAATATAACTGAATCATGAAGTGATGGCATTTTATGTCTGAAAGGCTAAAGGTGAGTGATATGAGAATGTTCTGCAAAGAGCAGAAGGGGACACTGTGACCATATTTCACAGTTTGTTCAGATGCTGAATTGGTGAACACCTTGAAACTTTGCTGATTGCATAGATCTTTTTTTCTGCTAGGTTGAATATGTGTATGTATGTGTGAAATGCCCACATTTTACAAATTGTAGCTCCTCTGCAGCGATGCGTAGAGTTCAGTTTTACTACTTGACACTGGAATGCAGCTATAAGGTGGTAATTCTAGTTTCACAAAGATGGTCAGACCACAGCTTATCCCAGGTCACTGCTGGTGGCTGGATACATCACTCACTAGTCTCCAAGTTTTTGTTTGTTTTTTTTTTTTTGTTTTTTTGTTTTGTTTTTCTTTCCACACAGTATGATTCGATTTTTAGTCGTGCAGGATGTGATTTTATGGATGGCAGTGTTAGACTGCCAAAACCTACTGTGGTCACTAGAGGATTAAGTCTCCTGGCTTTGTAATCCTCTGACACTTTATCTAGCACTGGAATTTGACATTTATAATTTGAGTGAAATATCACTGGTTGTCATGAAATTCAATGAAATGAAGATTGACAGATAGGCTACAAGTACTCACAATTAAGAAAATACAAGTATTTGACCATCTCAAAAGGATGAAAACACAGTTCAGAAGCCTACTAGTCTATGTAACAGAGGAAGACCAGGGATATCTGTCCATGAATGTTCCAGTAATGTCGCATCTGTTTCTGTCTTTTAGGCCCACAGGATAATTCAGGCATTGCTTTAAAGAACCTGTTCTGTGCCAGTCCAGACGCAGAAGGCATGGAGGTGAGAGAGCCACGTCCTCAAATGCACCCAACACACAGACTTGCATCCTGTCGTTCACACATTCTGTACACCCCCTCAGTAATATGCTATCTCTCACATACAGTCCTTCACGCTCTACAGTGCAGTACCTCCCACACAAACTGACGACACATGCACAGAGTATCAGTCCAACTCAACATGGAGAACCTTTATCACTTTGTCTCAGTTTTGCATCCTGCAAGGCTTTCAAGAAAACTCGTCTTTTTCAGGAAAAGAAAAAAAATCTATTAATTTTTTTTTCCCCCCCAGCTTTGGTCA
Organism: Apogon talboti; assembly: GCA_037367365.1. Classification (NCBI taxonomy): domain Eukaryota; kingdom Metazoa; phylum Chordata; class Actinopteri; order Kurtiformes; family Apogonidae; genus Apogon; species Apogon talboti. The sequence goes on from JAPQRQ010000006.1 coordinate 7,089,720, forward strand.
TCTAAAAGAGGCATTTTTGGAAATTTCAAACTGAAGTTGAGGTTGTTGTTAACATTGTTTGCTTGTCTCATGTCGCTGGAAGAAAAACAACAACGTGGAGAGCCCCACGTCTCCTGAGCTCAGGAGACCGTCCAAAAGAGTCCGGATATCTGTCGTGGTAAGAGCCACCGATTGGGGCTACCCAAATGCCTGGAATCCGCCCAGCAACAGGTTCATCAGCCAATCAACCAGTTGTCACCCCGTCATTTCCATTCCAGGGCTAATCTGTAATGCCGATGGACTGTGATCTGGGCCAGGCTGAGCCAATGCCCGTCTGCGCCATCGTGCCACAAAGAGCTGAACACCCTCCTCCTTGTCCAACTGTAGCTCCACCTACTGACCAGTCACTGTCTCTAATTGCTTACATGATTGACTTAGTTTAGGATCCATCAAACTTAACCTGTTGTCATTGGTCCAAAGGTCAGTAGAGGCTATAGAGAGCACTTGACCACTGAATTACCACTGGTAAGAGCTGGCAGTAAAAATAGTACATCTTTTCTTCTCATAATTAGCTGAAATGAACATCTGGAGAGTTAAAAGGTGAGTCATGATTTATTAAAGTGAGGTTGTATGAGATACTTTTCTGTAGTCCCTGTACTTCCTACAGTAGTTGACAGTCAGTAGAAGCAGACAGAAGCACGGACACAGTGGCTCTGCAACGTACTGCTGTGGACAGGGTGAGCAGTAAAAACAGTATTTTATCCACATCAGCTTAACTGTACACTGCCTTTTTTACAAGTTGTCTGTAGTCTTAAATTTGGAAATCCCAAATTAAGGCCTGAATTATAAATAATTCAGGCCTTGGGTTTATAAATAAGTATTTTTCAGTACAAAAAAAGGCATCTGTAGCAAGTAAGTTGCTGTCCTCATTCATATTTTAGGATGCTACATATTATATCCAACTACCTACAAAACCTTAGGTCAGCAGGAGTGGAAGTACAGAGAGGCGTTGCTATGGTGACAATACACCATATCACACCATGTAAACATAAATGTTTGTGTGGCTTTGTTTATTTGAATGCTGATTTACATTGCAAAACCAAATTGCAAAATTGCAAATTTAATGTCTTTAATTCAATCAAAAACACCCTGACATCTTAAAAAGTCATAAATTCAGTTTCCTCCAACCTGTTTTATGCTTAAAAACATCTGTTTTAAGTGTATTCTATAGACAGAATATTTCACCACTTTTTCTTACCATAACTAAAGTGCATTCTGACAGTGAAAGAAGCTCTGAAAAGGAGTTAATAGTCTACTGCCGTGTCAAATGGGTAATTTGGTTGTTGGTTTGGATTCAGTATAATGCAAAAAAACACCACTCTGCTGTCTTTGAAGAGTGCAATGCAGTATAATGTCTTCAATTCTCTGTCAGAAGGGCTACCTGACACCAGAGTAAAGTGACAAAAATATTAGTGTACCTTATAGAGATATTGATTTTTTTTTTCTTTCCCCTGTCCACAGCATTCATACTTAGCTTCTCCACAGCTGTCTTTCTGTTACTCCAAACTGGCCTTTGCTGACTGCTATCCACTGTGGGTAATACACTGACTGATAAGTAGCTCAACCCACTTCAAGAAATCCAAACAAACAATTTAATGACATAAAAAATAAATAAATAAATAAATAAATTAATAAATAATAATAATAATAATAATAATTAATAAATCAACTATGGACATACAATTATAAATTAATTTTAGATCAAATCATATTTGTTCATTTAACATGCTGTGTCCCCATTTTTATTTGACTCCATAAACCCCAAATCAGATTTACTCCAGACTGTAGACATTAAGCACTGTTTGTCTTTGGAAATTATGGCCCAGTTGCTTATCTCATGTACTACAGATGGTTGAGTTGTGGTTAAGTGGTCTACAAGGACGAGCTTGTTCAGCCAAGCATGCCATCATCAGCCGTGTCACCCGAGGTGTCCAATCAGTGACCGCCTCCCAGAGCAAGGTCTGGGACCTGTTAAACCCTGCCCTGTTTCTGGAGTGACAAAAAACCCCATTACATTTGTTGTGATTGATGAAAGTTGGTGTGGTACACATCGTGCGTGCACAGGAGGGAGTAAACAGGTCGAGGAGGGTCTCTCTGTGCATGCAGCGATAAATATCAAGACAGGAGCATCATACCTCTTCATTAGGATCAGGCAGATATTTGAACGACAGCGTTTATCAGCAACAACTCAGATGAAATGATGATGCATGAGAAGTCTTGTGAGGAATCGGAGAATTTGACCACAAAGTGGGATCTAGCCGGCTACCCAATTACCAGGAGCCACATACGCTTCAGCAGCTCTGCATGTCAATCAATAAAACATGAATCTGATTATAAACTGAGAAATTAATCCACAGTACAATGTAGGACAAATGATCCGACACCAGAATGTTTAAAATCAAACATCAGTAAGCACCGCATGATCATACACTCAGATGAAGCCTCACACATTTGATGTGTGACTTTTTTATTCATTTCCCTTGATGATTCAGAGATAATTCAAACATTAAATATCCAAATCTTCACTGTGAGACTGTGTTCCTCTCACCACATGTCATTCCATTCACTAGGAGCCACCACCAAGCTTAAAGGGTTTCTCTGCGGTGAGCATGTCATTCACCTTTTTCATAAACATTTTACTGTATCTGTTTTTCACATCACAAGAATTTACAACTGGCTTTAATTTTACTGGATTTTCACCTGTTTCACCTCTTAAACTATTGATTGTTCAAATACATCACCAGGCCAAAGAAAAAAAACTTAGATTTAACTAAGCAAATGGCTAATTTCAGTATTAGGACATCTGTTTGTTAGAGAGAGGAAAGACTGGACTGTGTTTCAATAGAAAAAGGTCATGTGGTCTGATGAGTCCAGATTGACCCTGTTCCAGTGTGATGGACGCATTAGGGTGAGAAGAGAGGTGGATGAAGTGATTACCCATCATGCCTAGAGTCTACACTAGAGCCCCTGGGGGCAGTGTTATAATCTGCGGTTGATTCAGTTGGTCAGGTCTAGGTTCAGCAATGTTATGTGTCCAAAAATTACAGTAATACATGTTGTGATATAGTATAAGCTTTTTGAAATGATGCAACAGTGAACGCATGCCTCAAAACTGAAGGATAAATTAGGCTAAGGCTAAATACCAGAGCATGGAGCTTTTGGTTGGCCAGGCTATGTAAAATATCTCTAAAGGATTTTTTAAAATCAGTAAGATAATGTAAACAGGGAAGTTAGGATACCATTAAATGAATTTGTTCCTAATATTGTTCAAGTGAATATGAGAGCTGAAATAATTTGAAGAGAAATGACACTTCACTGCAGTGTAGACGGTAGAGACTTAAGCTATAGACAGGTATCATACAAAAACCATTTACTTGCATCAAAACGCAAAACTCTTCACTTAAACCAAATAATGCAGCTCAGGATAGCAGTGTTAACAATACACACAGATGCTTCTTCTTCTTCTTCTTTCCTGACTTCCCATGTGTAAAAGTCTCTTCAGATTCATTCTGAATGCATAGCAAACAGAAACATGGTTATAGAATGAAGTTCACACACTACAAAAAGATTACGCAGGTATTAAGGTACCGTACCGTACCGTCTTCTCCCGCTTATCCGGGGGTATTAAGGTAATGAAGTTAAATTAATCTGTTTATATACTGTAATGTGATGAATATTTCCCTGGCACATCCCATAAATAAATAGAACATAACACTGGTAACGCTGACATTGGCTGTCAAAGCAGATTTGTCATTTTAAGTACTGGTATCAGCTCAGGATCAATAGTTTATTTATTGGTTATGGACCAAGAATCCCAGCATTATTATCAGCCATTCCCCCGGGGAATGAAGTTTATAGTTAATATTCTCTCTGCTTACTTAAGCCAATACCAGCTCCTCTAAATGAGTGAACTGCTCCAGTTCTATATACTATGTGAGAAATTCTCAAACTTCTTGTTTTTCAGTACAAAAAAGGCACCTGTAGCAACTAAGTCGCTGTCCTCATTCATATTTTAGGATGCTACACATTATATTCAACTACCTGAAAAACCTAAGGTCAGCAGGAGTGGAAGTACAGAGAGGCTTTGCTCTGGGGATAATACACCATATCACATCATGTAAACATAAATGAGTGTTTCTGTGGCTTTGTTGATTTAAATGACAAAACCTAAGCATATGGGGCATTTGGGGCAGCCATGGCCTAGAGGGCTGGAGAGTCGGCTTGTGACCGAAGAATTGCTAGTTTGATTCCCCGGACTAGCAGAAAGTTGTTGGCTGATGTGCCCTTAAGCAAGGCACTCAACCCCCCCATTTGCTGATATGACAAGCCTGCTGCTCCTGGTCTGCAGTGTGTGGTGTGTTACTGCATGGTCTAGCAATGGGCTAAAAGCAGAAGGTCAATATCAGTGTGTGGTGCATGTCTACTGTATACTGACATAAAGAATCTTAATCTTATAATTGACACGTACTTCAGGAAAAAAGTCTTTTAGTTTCAACCACATGCTGAGGGTTGCCTCTCTGACAGAACTGAAAGATGAAGTCAAACAACACAAACACCTGTTAGTGGCTCAGTCAAAGACTAGTGCTCTCTTCCTGCTCCGTACAAATGAAAGTTAGTTTTACTAATTGTTTGTTTGAGCTGACTATCAGTTCTAATTAGAATCGCCGTCATAAAGCTAGCTGCATAGTACTTTTATCAAGTCAGTGCAGTCCAACAAAATACAACCCATAAACATATGAGTCACTATTGTGTCAGTATAACTCTATTAGGCCTTTTAATGACTTTTGCTGGAGGCTCTTAAGGGCTTCCATTAGTTTAACATGTCATTGACAATTATTGAAGTTTGTACACATTTTCAGTCTTTCAAAGGCACAGAGCAGAGTCGGATCATTCTTCATGTGTCGCTCTAAGGCCTATTGGAAAACTTGTGGTATACACTTGATAAATTAGGTTGGAGTCTTAGCCTTGTTTATAAGTAAGGAAAAACACTGACAGCACTATGTTATCCAGTACCATTTTTCTAATATCCAGCAGTGTTGTTTACTAAAATGGCCAGTGTCAGCCATGAAATACCTCCGGAAAATGTTCAGAAATTTCAGTACTTTATGCCTTCACACAGGCTATACTGCACAATTACAAAGCAGAAGATAGACTTGCCTAGAGGAACTCAATGAAAAGTACAAAATTAGTAACATAGGAGGCGCACTAGGAGTGTTTTTTCATTACACAGCGTAAAATGTGAACCCTCAGGCGTGTATTTCACATCATGACACCACAGTGCACATGCTGAGTTGTGTGGTGGCAAAAGACCACAGAGACTGTGAGGAACTTTAGTGTGAGGTGAATGACGAAACTTATTTCTTCAACCGTAATAATGAAAAAGATTAATCAAAAGGAAATATACCAGTTTCACACATTTACAGCAGAAATACAGCTTATTACATGCTCTGTTTGTCTTTGAGGCAACGGCTGTGCAAGAGCAGATTCACACTTCAAACTTGTATTGATTGATCTGATAAAGAGCTGTATGAAAAGTCAGAATTTTACTTTAGTCAGACAGAACTTGTATTACGTTTGCGCATTAAACGATTGCAGAGGTTGTTAGAGGATGTCTGTTATTGTACATATTAGATAATATTGCTTTCTTAAATTTACCACTTTATCTCTTTATTACAAATTGTATCATTAAGTAAATTTCAGTGCAAATTACACAAGTCAGTCAATAGCATAAATCCCATTCAGTGGAAAATAAAATCCAGAAGAAACATTTGCAAAATGATGAGGTACAAGAGGCAATTTTCTAAAAAGTTCTAAAATGTTTTTTTTTTTTTTTAATGAGCAGTTGACTCTTTGTATTCAGTATGGGTTTTTTTTTCGATAGTGGTGAATTTAGGGCATTGCAGTGTTTGATCATTTTTCGCGTCACTGGGTAAAAAAATTCAAAATTCACCTTTCAGAATAGTGGACATGAATTAGATCATTCCAATGGTCTGAGAGGACCTGAGACTTAGGCATGTACTGCTGTTTATGTTTTCAGGATATACAAAATGTACAGTGAGATTTTTGTTTAATCACAGGCATTTTAAGATGGGTAGGACACTTAAATGTATGATTAACACCTATAATTACGATAACTGATCAGATACTGTCAGACGTGATCTGGACACGATTTTACTGCTCTATTCTATGTCTCAACACAGAAGCTTTGAAAAGTGAAGCCACGCTTCCAAAACGGTATGACATGGCCTCAGCTCATCCAGGTTAATATTTAGTGTTTTGATTTGGACTGAAAGGAGAGAGCTGCAGAAGGAAGGTGTGTGGTTTTAAGTTCTGACGTCCTGATTTTGGCTCCTGCAGCTTTAACTACACTGAGATCATGTCAAAATCAGTGAATTCAGGGTGTTGAAAAGCAGTACATGTAACCCCTTATGGAAAATGGAATTTATCGGTTCAATACATAACATATAATACAATGGTTGGTATGTGACTGGGTTTATAACCTTCCCAGATTATTTCCTTTACTACTATTTTTTACTATTTCTTTTACTCCTACCTTTACTGAAGAACAGTACTTGAGTGTTAAGCACATGAGGTACTGTATTACAAGTATGTCCATTCTCTACCACTTTATATGTATGCGTCACTATATTTTGTATGACAAATGTCCTTTTTACTTCACTGCATTTATTACTGATAAGTTTGTGGATTCCTGTTATTAATGTGAAAGTAAAATCAGCAAAATCTTCTTTTTCCTTCTTATTTGTAGCTCTGTAATTACCAGCTGCAACATTAAAGAGGAACACTCCAGTGCATCAATAGTTAAATGCATAAAGATACAGACTATTCTCAACTGGCTCACTGTGCACTTTTTGTTGCACAAATATATTTTGATACTATTATGTGATGTAATTCTCACACCTACAGTACATCTGTTGCATCAGTCAAACAGGTTTAAGTAAGAAGCATGCATCATTTATGTGAAATATTTTAAACCACCACCTGAAAAAGTTCACTAGAGGGCTGTTGTGATAAATTATCTAATCCCAGATTTTATTTTAACACTTTTGTCCATATACATTAAGCTGCCTTTTCACACATGCATATAAAGTTACAATATCCATAGCATGTAACGAACTGTGGTGTTTAGTGTGAAATATTTTTTGGATCTGACATATATCTTGGATCTATTACACATATTTCTCTTTTTATCAGATGCATTTAAGTTTCTGCGCCATATCTGCACTTTTGGATTGACTTGGCGAGCACCTGTTAAGTTTCCAGTGGCCCCCAAATGACACTGCAGGTTGTAATTGAATAAAGTTGGCTGATTTGTTAAGTGTACCCACGAGAAGCATATTGTATGGTCAGTGCTGAGACAGATGGTGCATTATTAGTGTAGTGAATTTTTGGATGTGTTAAGTGGGCTGAGATGCATATTAGTCATTATTGCCTTGCAGTGAGCTAATTAGTAATGAACCCCCTGCAGCACTTAGTGTGTGCACATTTACTGTACACTAAGCCTGTGGGCTTGTTTCCCTTGTCATCAGGAGTTATTATTAACATGCAGTGGTGCACATGGCAGAGTGTGATGCTGATTGCAGCGTTGCTTTGAATCTGTCAGGCTTCGTGGGCTTGTGCAGGAATATGGACAAACAAATCTATCAAAATTCTTTTCCCAAGACTTCATACTTACACCCCTGCGGCGGAAGAGGAATCAACTTATTGCTTCTCTCCTCCTTTTCCACCAGCTCCACTCACACAGTGCATCCTGCCTTTCATTCTTTGTTTCTGGGTCTGGTTTAATCTCTGCAGCTCTGCTTCACGCTCTACGTCCATCTTTATGACTTTTCTTAACCCCCCCCCCTCCCCTTTTCATATCTCAGTCATCTGGCCATAGCCCCCACCTTTTTGCTTCCATCTAGGCTTTGAAATATTGATGCCGGCCAAATGACATCAGTTGTCTCTTTCAGAAAAAGCCTCTCAGTCCCTCCTCACTGTTTTTCTCATTATTTTTCTCCCTTCTTGCGTCTTCACAATGCCTCTATACTTTATTTATGATAGCTTGTGGGCTCAATTTTTTGGCATCATTCCTCTGTCTTTATTTCATAGAATTTTTTTTTCCGCTTCTCTTTAAATTATCTTTATTTTTTATTCCGTTCTTTCCATATTTTCTTTTGCTACAGAAACATGAAAACAAAAAGAACAGCACAAACGACAACTTCAGTTGTAGAGGAGTATGTGTCCTCGTAGCTTGTCAGTACAACAACACTACTTGAGTACATGCACGTTTGTGCACATTTAGGGAGCATAATGAGTCCTAGTTTTCAGTCCCTGAAAAATTTTGAGTAGCTGTTTTGCTGGTCACACTTTCATGCCACAGTATGACCCTCACTGGAGGAAACAAGACCGAGAGACCAAAACAAGTTGAAATCTTTTGTTGTTGTTGAACAGATATTATAATGATTTAGCCTGCATGTCATTATTTGTACACCTTTGACACCTACCAGAAGGAATAAAAAGAAAAGTACGGAGATCATAAGGCAAATTATCACTCTGATGACTGAAAAGCAGACATAACAATAAGAAATAATTTAGACAGAAATCACTTGAGAGAGTCTACAGTCTGTGAAAAGTCCTTTGCTGAAGGAAGCTTTGTAAGAGCTTTGACATGTTTGTTCTACATTATTATGAAAAGTATCTGTTATCATTGATGCAGGCAGATAATGAGCTGAGTTGCTGTACCATCTAGAGCCTTTAACTGCTGAGGCCAATTTCAGATATACATGTTTTAGGAATCCAATTGTGAAACATGTCAAATTAATAAATTATAAAAGCCTAGTGTAATTTAGATGAAAACAATCTGATTCCCTTTTTAAAATACACCTCAAATATATTTTAATGTCATCTGCATATAAATGAGTGTAAGGATTTAGCTTTATGAAGTGTTCATGAGCTGTTCCGTGTGGTAGACTTTAAAAAGTTAAAAAAAAATATTACAGTGGTCCCTCGTTTATTGCGGCAGTTACCTTCTAAAAATAACCCGCAATAGGCGAAATCCACGAAGTAGTCAGTTTTATTTTTTACAATTATTATATACTGTATATTTTAAGGCTGTAAAACCCCTCACCACACACTTTATACACTTTTCTCAGACAGGCATTAACATTTTCTCACAT
>JAPQRQ010000006.1:7102035-7122704 GCA_037367365.1 Apogon talboti
GGGGGGGAACAGGCATCATTACATTAAGTAGAAGCATTAGACATAAAGTAAACAAATTATAGTAGTATAGTAGTAAGTATAGTACAGTAGTCATTTTAAATTATAATTCCTCATCCCCTTTCCTGATCAGTGAAAGCAATGTGTTTGTGGTAAACTGAAGGATTAAATGTTGTTTCATTGTTCGGGTTGAGAAAATCTACATCTAAAAACAAACCCTCTTGTTTTACCTGAAAAATATAGTCATAAAGCTGAAGTCACACCTGTATTTTTTGCAAACTCATGATCTTGTAAACTGTAATGTGTTTGAGTTAATTTACTCAACACTATATAAAATAATTCAAATGACTTCTCTTATACATGTAAAATGCACACATCAATGCAGCAGGAAAATTAATCTACATAATAGTAAACGCTGCCAAGGGCCATTTTACTTTTTTATAGTAGAGTGTGGTACTAGTACTTCTTCTTAGTAAAGGATCTGCATACTTCTTGGTGAAACTTTACATGGTTCACTTTACTGGCTGTGGAAAACCTAAAAGTGCACTGAATGTGAACCAGTTAATCTGCACACTAAATAAAGTGGAACCAAAGATTTAGTAAATAAGTGTAAAACCCAACAGTTTGTGGGTGAGTTTTTCCGTTCTGTCTACTCCAGGTTTAAGGTGGTCTAAACCCTTCTGTATGTTTGCCTACAATGCCCTACAGAGGTATATTTGGGTGATACAGCTGTATTTTGTGGTACTGTAGGTAGTGTGTGTGTTTGTGGGTGTGTGTGTGTGTGTGTGTGTGTGTATACCCTGCTGACCTGGTCTTGGATCGTTTCCATTGACTGGGTGATGAGGTCATTGGATGGAAGTGAAGATGGATTGCTGGAAGAGGAGGGGGAGGCAGGAGGGAGGGAAAGGAAGAGGAATGGGCCTTTCTAATCTTTGTCTGGTCACAGAAACAGCACAGCAAGCAATACAGCTTCATCGGCCTATTGTCAGCACTCTGGAGTCTAACAGCCTCACGTCGGCACCCACACACACACACACACACACACACACACACACACACACGCATCGACGAACATACACACTCATGCACATGCTTGTGCACATGCTCATTCAAATCCCATTTGAATATGTAGAATATGCCCACACAGTTCCTCTGATTTCACTTTGAGCCGCATGCAAACTTACAAACACATACTCACACACTCCATCCCTGCGTGTCCAGAAGCTGAGATTTGCTCTCTTAATAGACCAGCTAATCTTTGTGAAAGCACCCATTTTGCATGCACAATCACACATCTCTGGCTCTCCAAAAAAGTGTACTTCATTCTGCAAAACACACACACACAAAAGTGATTTGATTGTCTTTTTTTTTTTTTTTAGTTTACACAGAACCTCCCCCCACCAGCTCTTAATGACATTCCAAGTGCCCTTGTGTTGTGTGACAAGCAGAATGATCAGTGAGACAGCAGAGATGAAGTGCTCAGTGTGTGTGTGTATGTGTGTGTGTGTGTGTGTGTGTGTGTTTGCACTCATCAACTCTGGGCACGTCTGGCCTCTGCTTACATAATGCTACAGTAGGGCACCTCTCTTTCTTCCCTCACGGCTACAGTCACTTGGGTTACCAACAGGTCGGCCACCGCAGCGAGGAGGATAAATGAGCTCAGGGCTCCCATCAGCCCCGGGTCACTCTCACTTTGCCTTTCTATCTCTCTCTCTCACTCTCTCTCTCTCTCAGACACACACACACACACACACATACATATACTGTATTCTCCTGCAGTAAATCCTGAGAAAGTAAATACCTGTACTCAAGCACATGACTGAACACTCTGAAATCGTATTTCACAGCCCATCACACACAACTGCGTACACGGCCTGTAGGCACAATCTTGCACCCTCACCATCCCTAAACTGTATTCTTTTCTCCAGAGTGCAGGGTTGCTAGTTTGATTCCAGGCCTTTTACAGGTTTGGCCTGTCAGTTATGAGCTGTGAGCTCTGAAAGTGCTGTAGATCCATCATTATAATGATCATCTGCTGTGACATCTCATACATCACATCCCCCGCACTCATTAAATGTACTGTAGTCGCTCTTTTAGTCACTCATTCCATTTCTGTCCATCTGTCTCAAGACGGCAGTGCACTTACGATGTGATTCATGGGTAATTATGTGTTTTCAGCATGTCATTTTGCTTTCTATGCACAAACATAGAAATGGGGGAAAGGAGAAGGGGCGAGGTCACAGTTGGACAAGTACAACTGTGTTTTTTTTCTCATTTAATTCAGAAGTGGACATCACTGTTGATGCTCCATTCCCCACTTCAACATGTTACCGTGTATACTCTGTATATATGTACTGCAGTATATCTGCTTTACTGTACTCACTGCTCTACTGTTGCTTCTCTTCTGCAGGATGATGGCGATGTGGAAGACGACATGACCATCAGAGAGGTGAGACAGATTCTCAGTCACATAACAGATGAATACCCACATACAGAGACAATGAAAGGGTCACTCGATCAGAAAACTGCTTCAGGAGAGCAATCAGTTGAGCACAACGACTTACCCTGATTTCAGAGCTGTTAGCTAGTTATGGTCGGTCAGTCAGTTTTTGATGAAAAGTTCTGATTTGCAATAAAGATGATTCATTTTATTTTCCAAACCACAACAACAAACGGGACAACACCACTGAATCTCTGAATTGGTGTGGTCCTCCAAGTGTTCCTGTGCTACATCTAAAACTCTTTGTAGGGATCACTGTTATTTAGTTCCTTCAGGAAAAAGGCCAAATGATTCTGTCCAACGGCTAGGAATTACAATTGTTTGCAAAGGTCAGCCAGACAGGAGTAAATTGTGCCTTTATTGGAGATTATTATCCAGATTAACGGACACTTAAGTGAAGTGATTATGCGACTGCAGGAACCCACCCCTCCCAAAAGAAACAAGCAAACATGGATCCTAGCAGTATAGAAGAATATACTCCACTATTCTTGAAATTATGCTTGGCTATTGCTGCTTTTCTGTTATCTGAAGGTAATAAATTCAGAAATACTCCAAATAAATGGATCACACATGCAGGGTGTTTTTCATGGCATTTGGAGCGGGAAGCCAGTGCTGCCAAAAAGTTTACCACTGTGAGAGAGTGTGAGCACGGGCCAGAGGGAACTTGTGTCATCAAAAGCAAAGCAAAAGCACACTCCTACACGGAGCCACTTGAATGTCGTCCAGGGTCTGGTGTTAATTGATTTGTATGAGCTACAGTACCTCAGCTATGATCTTATGGCTATTATGTAGCAGCATCATAGCATAGCTACAAAGAATGCTTCACATTAGTGACATAAAAAAAATCTAACTGTTTATACGCAATTTGTGTCATCTTAAAAATATACCAAGATGTCTGGAAATTTGGTTCTGGAATTTTCAGATGTAGAAAACACTACAGTACCTATATCATTAAAATCACGTGTATGGATGTCACTGCTTAGAAGTTATTTACTTCACAGATGCAGAAGTCTTTAGACGTCAATGGAGCCAACATCACAAGCCTTTTCTTTTAAAATACGTAGGAGGGAAGGTTTGACAGACTTTTGGGCTTTTCAGATTTTTCAATATTCCCAGACGGGTCGATTATCCTGGACTCTTATATTTTTGGATATCGCATCATTCATAATTCATCCATCAACAGCACCTCTCATTTCCGCTCTGTCAGCCTCACATTCTTCACACTTCTTTTCTTCCAATCGCTCCACTTTTACCTCTCTTACGTCTGCCTTGTCATCGCTGCTCACTAACTTCTTTTCCTCGTCGTCCGTTCACCTTCCTTGTCGTGCATCATCGTAGGTCTCATTTGATTTATGGAGTCGTTCAGTGTGATGCTGGCCCATTGATTGCCTATCATGAGGTGGTGATTTGTCAGGTCCTGACTTAGGATTATTTGATGCATTTTGCCTACTGATTAGTGACTAACACCCAACATAAAGTCATCTTGTGTTAATGTCCTCTATTACACACCTCTGTCACCCAGTTTTATCCTCAAAAAGCCCTAAATCATTGGCCTGGTGTGAAGAGTCTGGTCGAATTGTTTGTATAAGAAATAACCTACTTAGCTACTTTGAAGCGATGCAGTTTGACCACCATAACTCCCCCCCCTCCTCCTATTAATGCTTTGCAGATTGCCGAGTGGGAGGAGATGCAGCTTGATGAGCAGGTCAACTTCAACAACTGCAAGATCGACCCCGCCCCGTTCCAGCTGGTGGAGCGCACATCACTGCATAAGGTCTGATTGTAAATATAACTGCAGCTCAAACTCAATTTGTGTCTCACATAGCACAGCACAAATGTGTGTTCCTACTACTGCCTGGTAATAACAGGTGTATCTTAGTTAATGCAGTTACTAGACCAAATCCACCACCACTTATCTATTGATTCAACATTGTTTAAAAAACGGTACAAATAGAAAAAGAAAAGGTTATGTTTCAAATGTTCAGAAACATCTTCGAACATCCAGGCTCCCTCCTTGTATGCGTGGTAGTTTTGCTCTTACTATGTTGATGCACCAAGATAGACATCGCCACACAGTAGCAGTAGTTTGTAAAAGCTCTCCACAGTGCATCCCACAGGTATAACATCAGTATAGTCTTTGTGTTGTGTGAGTTTCACTATGAGTAATGGTAATTTACATTATGAACAGAAACAGTTGGAGATTGAACTTCTCATCTCACTTATTATGGGTGGTCCTGTGGTGTACAGTGATAACAAAAGAGCATGCATTTCTCACTAAATATGGCTACTTTTAAGGATTCTCCAAATAAGCTCAAATCTATAGAGTTTATGAGCAGATTTCAGCTCCTTAAAGGCGTATGTAACACCGATTTTCCAAACTCCCAACAGCAGCAGGAAGACGCATACCAGAACACACTAGTTAGGAGTTAGGACTACTAAAATCACCAGTGAATCGATGATATGTACCCACAGTGTATCACTCACTGAATAAAGTAGTTAATTGTTTAATGTTACATACACCGGTATAAAAGAATCATCACACTTTCCTCAAACTAAATCTCGTAGCTGGTTATTTTTACTAGTCGGTCAAAATAAAACTGTCTTATAATGTTCACATGCTGCATCACCCGATAGTTTACGTTATAGCTCTGTTAGGTTCACTCTGTTTTTAGACTGAAAACAGCCACATTAAAACTACAGATCACCTCTGTTGTCTGTATGGTTTGTGTTGTCAAAAGATGCACTAAAGATCTGTTTGGAATCATCCAAACACAGAACTGTCACAGTTTAGTCTGAACCGTGGATCAACAAACAATAACTTTACACCAAAATAAGCCTCATAATGAAACTCACCCATATTGAAGAAACGCTGCCATATCATCATCAAACTCCATTCTTTTTATTTAGAGCTGTGTCCAGTGGTGAAAACAACAACAGTGCTTCTAGCTTTTATCGCTTTGTCACTTTCTTTGACTCTAAAACTAAAACTTCGACTCACTACTCCCTCTAGTGGTTACATGAATCCCCTGAACCTGTTGTCAATAGATTCAGTTCATATCTCTATAATCCAATACACTGGTGTCTTTGGCACAACTTCAAAGCTCTTTATTCAAAACACGCTAATGATACTTTTAATTAATTTTTAATATTTGAAAGTGTAACTACTACATATATCCCCTTAAATGTATAAGGAGATATATGTATAAGGAGATATATGTAGACTCTGCATTGATTCTGTTCAGTGAATGGTGGTGAACAGCAGCTCATTTAGTCGACAAATCGGCAGCCAGATAGGCACGTGGAGAGGCTGTTAATGGATGCATCTTACTACCAATCAATGACCCCCTTTGTTTCCTTCATTTGTTTTTGTTCTAGATGACTAATGCCCATTCTATTATGATAGTGCTAACATATAGAAATCCTTACATGGTG
Organism: Apogon talboti; assembly: GCA_037367365.1. NCBI lineage: Eukaryota > Metazoa > Chordata > Actinopteri > Kurtiformes > Apogonidae > Apogon > Apogon talboti. The sequence goes on from JAPQRQ010000006.1 coordinate 7,107,965, forward strand.
ACATCATGAACACAGATGAGCCCACTGTTAAATATCAGCGACTTTTCAACCACGCTGGATCAACTTTCTGCTGAAGATAGTTGATAGGAAATAACCAAAGAGCACAAACACACAAAAGCCAGTGCCACGACTGAGAATAAGAGAATGCAGCCTAAAGGAGATTCTTCAGACCTTATGTTGATTTAGTTTTCTTACTGCGGCACACTTGTACACTCTGAAAGAGGCTCAAACACAGCCATGCATACACAAACACATTTCAATGTTAAAACACTCTCCACAAATTATACACATATACACACACTCATTCTTTCTTCCACTACTCTATTGTCCTCCATTCATATGACTCTCTCTCTCCTTCTCGCTCTCTCTCTCTCTTCCGGTCTCTGTGTGACTACTCTTTAAACATTTAAGAGAGGGATCCTGCACCAATCCATCTCGCTCCCCTCCCTTCGCTGCACACTGCCAAAAGCCAATACCACGCACAATCTCCCTCAGCATATTAAACACCGCCCGCCGCTACTGCCGATGTTGTATGCAGGCCTGTGTGTATGTGTATGTGTACGCGTACGTGTGTGTGTGTGTGTGTGTGTGTGTGTGTGTGTGTGTGTGTGTGTGTGATGTTATTTTCTCTACACCTTGCCCTGCTCTTGTACTCTGCCTCTAGATCTGCTAGCATTTGTCCCACGCTGTTTACTGTTGTTGCTGTTGCACATTGTCTGTGGGATTTTTTTGTAACAGATAAATGTGTTTCTTGGAACATTTGCACAATAATGTTACTAACGTCACTTTTGCTTTAACGTCACACTAAAAGGACTAAAAGGCCTCAAAGTGACTCCACTGTCTTAGATTTGTGCATCAGCTCGTTTTTGTAGCCAGCCAACATAGAATGGATTTGCTAAAAGGAAACAGCTCACACACCAATTCATAATCAATATTTTTCATTTATTTATCATGGTACCTACTGTACCTGTACATATGCCGAGTTTATTTGGACAAGGCATTAAATGTCAGATTTAAGCATTAATCATAAAATGCATCCTAGCTTTGTTTTGTAGGGCTGCACAGTGTGAAGAAAATCTAATGTACTGTTGGATTTTTTAAAAAATATTACAATCACAATGTTATATGCGAAAAATAAACGGTAATAAAATAGAATAACTAATTAAAACCACTGAGGGGAATGACTAGTTGACAGACTTCATATGATTGGCTAAATGGTACAAATGCATGGCATATTGTACATAAAATAATATATTATATCTTGATCACACATGTTCATATCACAATGATGGAAGTATGACTTTAATCAGTATTATTTGATACAAATTTTGATGTTAAATCACTCAATAGCTGTGCATGTAGTTCACCTGGGCATAAGTAGTGGGCTGAAATTTCAGTTATTTTTTTTTCTTTCAGACTCTCTTCTCCTTTATGGTTTGGTGAAACCACTGATAAATGTTTGTATTATTTAGAATAATAAATTTTAGTCTCATAGTGCTTTTCACAGAACTCACATACACTTTACATAAAAGCATTAAATAATACAATAAATAAAAAAAACAATTGTTAATGTTAATAAAAATAATGTACAGGAATTCAATTCAGTCTACTTTTGGTGCCAATTATAATATATTTTTATCTCAAGGCACTTCATAAATTTAGTACACAGGCTTAGAAATAATCCTGCGGAAAGTAGTTCTAATAAAAAGTGTCCATACTGAAGTCTGGAGCTATTGATGATAACATCACTGCATAATCATTATTTATTTTTAAAAGTCTTTGCTGAGCACAACATTTTTGTTTATTTACAGTATTCCCCTGCGTCACATGATTGCATTACAAGCAAAAAACTATGCACTTGTTTTAGCTGAAAGACAATTTTCAGTGAATTGAATATTAAATAGATGAAGTGAATGGGTTACATTTGAGGTGAGCTGATTGTGTCCCTAGTGACGCTACTAAACCCTCCAGTGGGGTAAACTCTTTACTGCTGGTCCTGGTCTAAACAGAACTTTTACACAAACTTTTTTTTGGCACTGCTTCCTCTTTTTGGTACAGTGGGATCAATTTCTAATGTCCCAAAAGCCTTCTCTTCCCCATTAAACACTAAAAGGGTCCAGTTGGCATCTGTCCTGCAACCTTTGTGGTTCAACACTGAACATTTTTGACCTCTTGCTTGTTTTTTGGGGGTTTTTTTGGCTTATAGATGCATGCTGATACACTCCTCCATGGTAACTGTAGTAGTGGAGATGAGAATAAATGAAACTTTAATGATCCCCATGGGAAAATGGAGTCATTGCATCAGAAAATGCAGACTCCCTGCCCCGTAGTAATAGGACAGGGAGTTTAAATACAGCAGAACCAAGTGAGCGAAATATGCAAAACCTCCATTTTTAATGGTATCAAAGTTGGAAAACGGAGTAGAAATGGATGTACAAAGCCATAAATGTCACTAATACCACTTAACTATAACCTCAGTTTCCACTGAGTATGCACTCTTGTTTTATGGTTGGTTTCATTTTTTCACTGCATAGAAATTAGTCATTGTTTTTCCTCAGCTGCTGTTACACGGTTATTTTTTATATATAACTGGAAACATGCTTACACTGTAGAAAGAGAAAATGCTTCATGAATACAAGTAACTTATGATACAAATGATGAAACTAGCTTCAGCACTATTCTTAGAAACTGGCCTTGACATTTCTTCCCCATTCAGTCCTGTTCGACCTAATTTTGACCCCATTTATGGGACAGCTGTTCCAGGTTAATGTGTGGTCATCACAGTTCAGAGCCTCTGGTTTGCAGCTCTAGTCACACAAACATCCCAGATAAACAGTGACTCATATACAGTTACTAAATAGAGCTGTTCCCCTAGAGCCATCATATGAGCTCAAGAACCCCTTTCCTGACCTGCTAAATTCTCCACATATGGACCATAAACACTGATTAATTATGCAGAAATATTTTATTCATTTTTAATGCTAATCAACTGTTAGCATTAGCCTGTTTATTCACACATTTAGTTAACTCTTTTACTGTTGATGTTTGCACTTTGAATGGTTTGGTTCTTTTAGTATCTTCTATGCAGTTATATTCTGTTTCAATTTCTCTAAATGCTACTTACCTAGTTTTTACATTGAACTTCAATGTGTGGGATCAAAAGGGTTTGGCTGATTAACAGTTGCCTACGTGGTAACTGGCACGAGTTAGTAATACTGCTTTACCTTCTAGAAATGCATGTGTATTTCTGTGTGTGTGTGTGTGTGTGTGTGTGTGTGTGTGTGTGTGTGTGTGTGTGTGTGTGTGTGTTTTTTAATCCAATCTACTTTACACATAGCCACAGGCAACTGTGGAAGTACCCCATGGGGTCCATGTACCCTTGTTTGGGAATCATTGAAGTTTTAGGTGGTTTGGCAGCTTTAAAACCAGCTATTTTCCATCTCTTCAAATGAACATGTGAAATACTGTGAATAACTCTACCAAAGAGCTTTCTACAAGAGTCCCAGTGATCCATTTCCCACAGTGATCATATCCATTAAGCTGAACATTTTACTAGTTGAGCGAGTACATTGTGAATGAGCATTAGATAATTAAAGTCGGTGGAGCATTTCTAGTTGTTCCCTAACTGAACACCATGTCTTTTATGAAGCAGGAACCATCACAGTTTGGTCTGTTTGTGTTTTTTCATTGTTGTGTATTGTTTTCCTGCAGACCCACACCATCTTCTCCCTGCTGGGCCTGGACCATGCCTACGTTACCAGCATCGGGCGCCTCATCGGTGTTGTGTCTCTCAAAGAGGTAAGGGCCTAGTTTGTGATTTTTGGGTGCTTCAAAAGCCTTCGCCTTCCATTTTCTGTCAGATTCTCCACCATCTAAAAGTAGTGACTGTCACCATTTACACAGGCAGCATATCCAGTGCTTTCATAAGTGTAAAATTACTGTCAGAATCATTAGAGGGAGGCATCATCATCATCATCATCATCATCATCATCATCCTGTACACACACACATATACACAAAGACATTTCAGTCAGCATTAATGGTTCCTCCTCCCTCTGCCTGTTACATACTGTCACAGACAAAAGGCTGCTTAACATTGCTGTCTCTATCTATTGTCTCTCTATTCTCCATCTCATCCCCTCTCTCTCCCCATCTCTCCTTCCTCACGAACAATTTAAAACCCCTCAGTCTTTGTGAATTTGCCAGGAAGTGGTGAGAGGACTGTTGCTAAGTGCAGTGCCGCTTGTCTGTCCCTGACATTTAGGCGTTTTTTGTTCTGCGTTCCACCGGCAGACAAAACCCCAGCCACGGCAGATAAAGCCCAGCCTCTGCCTGTCTGTCACACAGATACACTGTTATATCATTGCATGCTGGTCCATATGGACAACAAGAATTGCAGGGATAGAAGTACGTGATTATAGTGTATTATTTCCACCCTACAGGCACTATTCTTTTCAGCGATGTAGCGTCCAAATCCTTCACCCTATCAGCCAAATGACAAACTTGGCCCAAGAAAACAGAAAATTCAATAATACCCTCTTTGAGAGCAAAGACAGATGGGATTAAATGGACTGTAGAGAATTGCAACAAACTTTCCTGCTGCTCCAAAGAGATTTTAGACTTTATTTGCATTTTTGGATGTATGAATATTTATTTTTAATGCCAATATTTCTTTTTATTTAGTTTCTTACGAATAATAAAATATAGAATTAAAAGTAGACAAGATAAATGAGAGACAAAACATTTTCAAAAGAGCTGGGCAAATGAGAACCTACACAGACAAAAGTAGACAAGTGTGAATAAAAAAGCATGAGGTTAGGCAAGGAGTGTTTAACTGTATAGCACCTTTTACCAACAAGGCAATTTAAAAAACAACGTAAAACTGTAAAAAAATATATATAATATCAACATGAGGCAACATAGAATATTTTAAATTTAAAAGAAAAATTTTAATTAAAAATAAAAAAGATAAAATAAGTAAAGGAGTATAAGTTGCATTGTAGAGTATGTATGGATATCTTATTGTTTTTAATCCTGTGAACCACATCGACTTAGGTTATTGTAATGTGCTATATACTGTAAATAAAGGTTGATTGATTGATTGATTGATTGATTCATTTATTCATTCATTCATTCATTGACTGAGAGTATTATGCTAATGAGACACCATGTGCCTCCAGAGCAACTTCACAAATCTATGATTCTTCCTAAATGTATCCCTCATTTGATACTCGCCCTCATACTTTATCACTTTTCACTGGTCTGTAGACTTCTTGGCGTGTGTTTGGACCATTGAACTCGTAAATGTGTCTTTGTCATTAGTGATTTACACACTTCAACTAGAACATCCACCTATCTGTAGCTGTTGATGCACTGTTCTTGACAACAGACCAATCACAACCTGCACCAACATCTCAGTCATTAGAAAGAGCAGAGTTTCTCTTCTGGCAAATTTACTCTGATTAACTGATGTTTTTTTAACGTCTTTCCCCCTTATCTAAATGCAGATGCTCTTCAGTTAAATGCTTGTATTGAAACACTAACCTGCAGATTAGTGCAGCAGACTTTGAGAATGAAGCACCTTCTCCTTGTCTCAATGTCAAGAATAACTATGAATTTATAGTCACTTTTCTTTTTATTTTGATCCAAAAGTAACAATGAACATGCAGGTTTTTCATTTGCATTTTAACTCATTTTAGCCCAAATAATTTGATGAATATACAAGAAGTTAGAAATTTAAAAAGTATATTAAAGACTCAGATGTTGATAAATGTTTACCATAATTAGCTGAGTAATAAAAAGCCTAACTGATAACTATACCTTGGTACTGTACATACATACAAGCAAAATTAGCTGCAAAAAATGGTTAGTGAAAAGTGTTAATGGTATAAACTGTGTTACCAAATATAAGAATACCCATTTGGAATGATGTCAGTAATGATACCTCTTCACACACACAGTATGTTATCAGAGTACATAATCCAGTGTGTATTTTGTAGCACCATCTAGTGCTGAAGTTGCAAGTACTAGTGCTTCAAAATAGAGAGTTCAAACTAATGAATAAATTATGCCATTTTTATGAATGTTTTCACAATATGGTCTGCGGTGTACACTGTGAGGGTACACACTGCAGTCCATATTGCTTTTTTCATTTCTGCTGTGTGTATGTGGCAGAGGGAGCAGCGTAGATTAATAAATGTGCAGTCATTTCCTCCTCTCACTTCTCTTATTGTGTGAAGTGTTTCAGAAAGCAGCAGACAAAAGTCAACAGTCAAAGTCACCGTGACCTCACTTCACAGTGACTTTGACCTTTCTCTCTCTATTCCATTTGAAGACAAGAATCTAAAATGGCGTGTGTGCCTGTGCATCAGTCTGTAAACCACTGACATGACCATGTGTGGTACAGCTCAACCACTGCAAAGCCAGGGTTACTGGTTCCATTCCCACCCTTTTCCAAAACTATGCCACACAGCATAGCAAGGCACAACTGTAGAAATACACTGTTATAATGGTAGCTCATAATGTCCATAGACTCAGACACACAGGGTGTAAACAGGCTAATATTTCACATGGTTGAAAAGTGAGTCATAATTTTAAGATGAATCCACGGTGCATTTAAGGAGGTGTGTCTGTCCATCTGCCGAGTCACATCACATTTAAAGCATGATGTCTCTGGAGTGGTTTGACAGAAGGTTACAAAGTTTGGATTAAGCCACCTGGATTGAAAAATGTACTGATTAGGTTTTGGTGGCCGAATGACGAAGGTTGTCACGTCACAGAACACGTTTTCATCCATAACTGCAAGTCACTGAGTGAAATACATGAATGGATTATGAATACAACGATAGGGGACGCATCTGACTGAACTAAAATGACAAGAATGAGAATGAAAAGAAAAAAAAAACTGGCACCTGGGGAGAGTGAGTTGAGAGATATTCAGGTGGTTGTGATTTGCAACTTCAGCACTAGATGCCGCTACATTGTACACGCTGGATTAAGTATTCTGATAACATACTGTCGCTGCAATAAACAATCATTTTCATGCATAGTGCCTTTGCCCAACAAGACACGGATCTGATCAGAGGCCATGGGAGAGCTGTCCAGGGTCCTCTGCCTCAGCATCACTCTCATCCTAATGCTATTAACCATAATCAAGACAAACATTTTACAAAATCATCAATAAATCACTGGCTTAAGTTGTCAGCCGATTAACCAAATTTAAGACAATTTCATCTCCTTCCATAAAACCTGGGTTTCTTTCCTGCAACTGAGTGCTCTTTACATCACCACAACCACATTTTTATGATCCCTCTATGATTATCATCCACAATGCACTTGCCCAATACCACCAATCAAAATCCCACAACTACTCCCCAACCCATATCCTCTGGACTTGTAAAATGAAATGTTATGTTTTAGTTCATCTACGTATTTCTTTATCTTGTATCCATGTGTGTGTGTGTGTATATATATATATATATAATACTGTCAAATACAGTGACAGCTTGGTACATTACTATGGAAGGTGGAAAACATAAAATGTAATTTCTATACAGTTTCATAAAAAAAAAGTTTCATTAAAAATAAGCTTTGTGTTTATAATTGAATAGAAACTCCAGTCATTGGACCTTATAGTAAATATGATAGAATGTACTCTTTTGCTCTAACTGCCTGGTTTTCCTCCCTCCAGCTTCGTAAAGCCATTGAGGGCTCTGTGACAGTGAAGGGCGTGAAGGTGCGTCCTCCTCTGGCGAGCTTCCGGGACAGTGGCACCAGTAGCAGTGAGAACGAGGCCACTGAGCTCCACAAGCTGTGGGATCGCCACAAGAGCATGTCGCTGCCCCGCGAACACACCCCCTCCGAGTCCGACGAGAAATCTCAGTGAGGAACAGCAGACGAGGAGGAAGAGCAGGTAGAAGACAAGGAGGATGAGGATGAGGCATTTAGGTCTTTAATCCCCCAAAGCCACAGACATGCAAAAATCCTCAGGGCTTAGGATCAATATTTAATTCTTAAAAGAGTTCTACTGCTACGCCAGCCTCATTCCATCAACTCCTCATTTCTATCCTTCCTCCTCCTCCTCTCTCTTTTCTACACGGACCACCCAGTGCTTTCTCCAGGAGCCTTGCACTGAACCAACCAAGACACTCCACGAGAGAGCGGACCACAACGCAACACATGCTTTGCTCTCCATTTAACCTTGGGAACCCATTGAAAAGCAAATGTGGATTGGCAGAGGGGCATCAAGGGGCATTTTTAAAAAGGGATTTCTTTTTTATCGGACTTTGTTTAGTTTAGTGTATGTTGACTGATTAGAGCCGGGATCAAAGTTTGAACTGACAGAACATGCAAAAGTCTTTCTGAATGAGTCTTCCACTTTAACAGAGAAATGCATCGACGATAACGAAGAAAGTGTGTGTTTGAGCGTATGACAAACAAACGGTGTGAGTGTGCATGTATTTAGCAGGGGGAGGTAGCAAACCACTATTTCCTATATGATATTTTTATTGTCTTTAAAACACATTCATTCATTGCGTTACGGCTCGAATGATTTTACTGATCAGGTGCACTGGGTTTAACTGGAATTTGCCATTTTTTTAAATTCTTTCGTTAGTCTCAAGCAATGGATTTGCTACATGGGGACTGATGCCTTAGATTTCTGTGTCTTTACGTTTCCTCCTCTTTCGATCATCCCTAGTGTTCTCATCTCTTCCCTCCAAGTCTTAATGGTCAGGTTGAGAGTATACTCTATGCAAGCAGACATACCTGTCAACAGTAGTGGAAGCACTTGTAGCCCTTTTCATAATATACACTCGTTTCATACTGTAGCTACAGCCTTACATAAAAAAAACATACATGTAAGAACGCACATGCACTCAGACAAGACACCGGCGATGCACTGAGAGAGTCAGGGTTTTTTTTTCTGCTTATCTAAATATAGCTCCTAATAAGCGTTCCAGAGATGGTTGGGCGGATGGAGAGGGCAGGAAGCAAGGGAGGGGAGGAAGAGCAACATTGAGCAAATGGATGGCTGTAAGAATGAAGACATCATTACCTAACCAGCTGCTCTGAGCCTTCTCGTCAATCTGTCTTTGATCGCCATGTTAGCTAACCTCTATTACCACTGTAGACACAGCAACCCCCTCCCTCCCACCAGCTTTATATGATGTAACGTTCCTGAGGCTGACACTGTATCCATCTTCCCTCATCCTCAACATATATAGCACCAGATGACAATGTGTGCACACAAGCAGCTTGATTAATGAAAGCAAATAGCATGAGTGAACAAGATCCAAAGAGATTAACTGGTGTAAAAACACTAAAGGAAATCTATAACAGGCCAATAGGGATTAGTCCAACATGTAGTTTAACCATATGCATGCCAGTGAGGACTGAAATTACTGCTCATGCCTGCTGTGTGACCATCGTAAATCATCAGTGGTCTTTATGAAGCTTATTAGATACAAGGACTGAGTGGATATCTACAAGTGATTAGACTTTGGTGCATTTAATGTAAGAATTAAAGGGGCAATTTGTAATATTTTTAGTTTAATAATTTAACATTTTCAATAATTTTGACTTACTATTAAAGATGTCAAAGTATTGTGTTGCAGAGATGTTGACAAATAAGCATGAAATTGGCATGCAGACCCGCTAGCCCAAACCTGTCTATTGTAGAACTCCATTGTACTTCAGCATGTGCAGTGAACCACTGTAATGTACCAGTGTGAAAAGAAGAAGTAGTGCATATCATAATCAAACTCTGGATGCTGCAGCACCTCTGTGTGTTCATGGGAGCTGTTTGCCCTCAGGACTGCCTGACAGGATTCATCCAAACTGTGCTCTTTTCCTAAACCTGTTAGTTTTGATGGGTAAACCTGACCCAGCTGTCACTGACGACAAACATTAATAATGAAAAGGGTAAAAATAATCGAATTTGCAAATCATTCTTTCTCCCAGTCTCCTGCAGGAAAGTCTGGTACACAAGTCCTTCACCCCCAATAACCTTTCCAATCATTATACTGTCTCTCCTGTGTCGCTGACTTGTCCCAGTACTTGTCCTGACTTTAATTTCCTTGTTTGTGGTGGAACGACATTTCAACTTTCTGGGAAAATTCTTCCCTTTATTGTTGATAGCTTGAGTTAATTATTGACTCGGAATCTTACAGATTGCCCCTTTAACCGATCGGGACATGAAACCTGTTTTTGCCCCCTTATGATAGATGGGTACTTGTTTCCATGCTGGGTTTGCATCTCCTCTTTGATGCCTCTCATTTCACCAGCTTCTGCTTAGTCTTAGTTGAGTAATTAAAGCTGGAATTTGAGCCACTCATCTTTTTCATGGCAAGAAAATGGTTTCTGATTCAGCGAGTGTAAGTACTGTGTTTTTAATAATTTATGCCAGCGTTATTGCTTCATTCTCATCAGAGCATACTCTACACAAAAAGAAAGGCATCGATTTATGTTTCTTCTTTACACTCCTGTTTGTACTTCGTTTTGTGGGCCACTGACCTGACTCTTCCCTGAGAAGGACGCCCATCTAAACCCAGAGAATCGTGCTACTGTCGGATGCCTTAAACAAAAAGCCACTCCATTTTCATTTCAGCCTTGAAAACATTGCACAGTTTTTATTTTCAGTGTTTTGTCTTGCTATAGCATGGTTTTGCATGTGAATGCATGTGGATTTTGTTTGTTTTGTGATTGAATTTAACCAAAACCAAAAGCTTGACAGAATATGAGTATGAACAAGTGGGAGATGTACTCTTTTAGGTTTGCCATCGTGTGCCTGGATGTTTGTCATCTCTTACTTTGTAAGTCATAATGATTTTTTATTTTTATTTTTTTTGGATTGGTGTCTTCCAATGAGCTTTATTATAGTATCTCCTGATTTTAAAATGGTTTAGGGTCTCTTGGTTAAACTTATTCTCACAGATTAATATATTTAACATCATGGCTGTAATATAAGATCATAATTTAATGTCTTAACCAACACTAAAATGGTGACTGTTCTCTTTTTGTTTTTGAAGAGATTCAGAGGGTTTGTTTTTTTTTGGAACGTGAACAACTTTCACATTTGATGAAGTTTGATTTTCATGCTGTCTTATGTTTTTGTTTTTATATTATCTTGCTGTCTGAAACATTTCTGCTGTCTATTAAGACAGTTGTGCAAGTGCAAAGAACACTAATGGGGTGAAGGCTCACAGTGGTTGTCTGTTGAAGGGACCAGCATGTGGTCTGTTGGGGACATGTTCATTCCACAAGTGCCTGCATCAACTCTTCTGCTTTATTAACAGGAACAGGAATTTGTCATTTCCACATGCATGTAGACGAAGCACTTTTTGTACACGCAGACACAGAAACATGAAGTAGCTCAGCGGATGATGTGTTTGCGCAGTGTGCAGTTATCACCATGGCAACATGTTGTTGTCACTCACACCCCACCCAGGGGACAGACCGAGATCTGATTTCTGTTCTTTTTTTTTTCTGTGCTTTTCATTGCTTCTCCTTCAGTTTGATCTCATTTGCTACCAGACAGAGATATGCAGAGGCAGATGCATATTTATTAATCTGTTTTAATCGAAGTAGATGTAATTTTTCTTTGTTCTAATCAATTTGTGCAATAACGGATGTTCATCTCACTTTATAACCAAGTTTTAATTAATGACATGAATGCAAGATAACCTTATTTTTGTAAAGAAACATGAAAAGTGTAAAAAGATGTATGTATATGAGGACCGTCACACAGGAGCTTGTGTGTAGAAAATACTGATGTCTGAAATGACAGTTTGGAGGGGGAACGTGTCCCGAAAGCCTAAATGAAAGGACCAGCTCTTCTCTTATCTGGCAAAGCATCTTACATTTGAAGCCTAAAAAAATATTTAAGACACTGTTTGTAACTTAAGCTGCATTCAAGAAGAGAACCGACTGACTCTCACTTGGGCTGTGGAAACTTTCCCCCGTCTGGTCTTAAATGGTTCTCTGGTAAATCCTGCTGCAGAGGCCGAAGCTGGCAGTCTCCGACAAGCCTCCCCTTAAGCGCTGACTCTGAGTCAGTTTTGTCATGCTCCCCTCTTCCCTCTCGTTCAGTCTGAGGGGCTTTGATAAGACCAGATCCTCACATGCTTGTTGAGGGTTATCTTTTATCCGCTCCTTAGGGCTCTTAGGGGCCGACTATTGTACATACACACGGCAGACCCCAAGGGCCCGAGCAGATGGAGCAGAAGAAAATCCAGAGCTATTTTCACAACGAAAAATTCAACATTGTTTTGTATATCAGGGACGAATAAATGAAATTTTAACAAACAAATTTCCAGTGATTGATTGATTGCTTTTTGTGCAGTTGTCTTCCTGATGTTTGTCTCGTCTTTCTGCAGCTGTGTTTCTCTTCTGTCCGTCCCTTTCCTCCCCTCGGCAACAGCTGGAAAGCATCTGGAGTGTTGTTTTTGTCTTTCACTGATATTCCCAACAGGGAGACACGTGAGGTACTGCCACAATAAGAGTTGGAATTAGTGCATTTTGGCCCAAAATCTTTTTGTGTTGACCAGCCTCCAGAGCTTTACACATATTTGTTTACGCCAGTGTGTTTGGAAAGAAGAGGAGATTCTCTTTATGCACTCAGTAATGCAGTATACATATATATATACCCTATAATTCAGTCTGTCCCAGCCTAACACCACCAACAACACTTCTGTTTATTTGTGCCACTTGAATATTAAGATGTGAAAATATAACGATCTGCAAATCTCAGTCACCTCGATTACAGTGTTGGAAGCAAGGCTTTGCAAACTACCAATTACTTTTTTATTTTTACAGTCATTTAATATGTAATGAACCACAACGCAAAGTTACAACAAAGACAAATGACAAGAAACGGCACTCAGTTGAGTTTATTGCAAAATGCCAGGTGTTAGCTTTCTAAACATTAAAAACATAAACCATGACTAGACCAAATGCTGAGTGTGTAAGACGTATCAGGATTCTGGTAGTATATAGCCATAGCAGCATATCACACCAGCGTTTTAGTTCTGTAAACGTATAATCAGAATTTAGATGCTTTCATTGTCTTAAAGAAAACCTTGTTGCTGAAGTAATGCACAGCTAAAAGATGGCGTTCTCATTGGACCCCAAATTAGTGAACTCATTCCACCAACCCCCCGTCTAGAATTTAAAGACTGAGATGCATTTGTACAAGTGGTAAAATATTTTCTGTCCAACCATAGAACTCCAAATGATCAACGAATTGAGGACATGCCTAAAGCAGATGATTGGATGAGTTGCAGACTGTCCATCAAAATTAATTTCTTCCACTCACAGCTTGATTTTTTTTTTTTTTTTTAATCACCCACCTGGTTTGGCTGATTTTGAGTTTTAAGTGATGAGCAGGGTGAACAGTTTCATTGAGACATTTCTTAAAAAGAAAATGGGTACCAGAGGTGCTTCAACCCAAACACGATTATTGTGGGTTCCTACAGCAGGAAACTGTTATTGAAGTCTCATGTTTTTAACCTTAGAATGAGCTGTACATATAAAGACATGTTATGTTGCCATTGCATCTGATCCACTTATACTTGAGTTATGATCCTCTAAAAAAGAAAGAAAAAAAAAAATCCACAGACTCCAATGAAGCCCTGTCACATTTTTGCAACCACCATAGGTGAGGGTGAGGTGGGGAATTCAGTTGGTTTCAATCTGCAACATAGGGCCAGTTTACACGACAACGCACTTGGGTGAAAACAAACTGTTTTATCAGCTGTGCCTTCATTTAGACAGCAACGGCGTTTATGGGCGTTAAAAACGCAAAGAAGTGAAACCACCTTCCAAAGTGGAAATCTTAAACGCTCCACTCTCACATCACCGTCTAAAGGGTTGAAAACGCAAAACTGCTTTTTCATCCTCTTCTTTTTCCCACTTTATTTCTTTCTGACATTGTACAAATTACAATGTATACTCTGTTTATTGTTTATACTTTAAAGTATTAGTACATGAGTTTATCACAAGCACGCGCCAGTACGGGAAAACAACAACAACAACATGATTATTTCCCTGTGACGGACCTTCAAGTTGCCCCAGCTGCTCTAATTTACATCCAAGAGTCATTTCAGAAATTGTCACGAATCTTTATAGAGAACTGTAGAGAGCAGAGAACAGGAAGAGAAGTAGAAAGGTTCTACACAGGCGCTTGGTCTTGGTGATGCCACCTGGCGTGCATACTACATCGATAAATAGGACATTTCACACACTTTTACGTGTCCGTCTGCATGCAGATTTTTACCTCAAAACACACGGCTAAACGCAGAATTAAAAGTGAGAACGTAACGCCAAGTTTGCGTTTTCGGTTTAGCTCGTTACCGTCTAAACGTAGCCTCAATCACCAGAAGTCACTGCATTTCACAGAGGGAACTTTAAGTTGCATTTTTTAAGAATGGTTTTCTTGTCTTACTTTCCAGTGTGATGTACGTGGTTTGTTGGTGTACTTATGGTGATTCCTCCTCCAGGATGACATTGGTGGGTGACGGAACAAGACTCACCATTTTGCACTAAAGATCAAGTGAATAGTAGCAAAGGGAGTTCAAATACAGTGGAAAATGGTTGGAGAAAAAAATTAAATCATGTTGTGGCCCAAAATGAGTAGTTGCAGTGGTTAACTCTACAAAAAGGTCAAAAGTCAGTCAGTCATCATCTGAACCCGCTTAATCCTCACTAGGGTTGCGGGGGTCGCTTGGAGCCTATCCCAGCTACT
>JAPQRQ010000006.1:7122804-7138992 GCA_037367365.1 Apogon talboti
CCAGTTCATCGCAGGGCTGACACAGAGACAAACAACACTCTCACATAAAGGTCAAAAGTATACCTGCTATATATGTAGTAGTTGAATGACTAACAAACTGCTGTGAAATTCAAGCTCCTGGTTCAATTAGCTGTTGTTAAATGATGTCATTTACCTCTATCCAACACTAAACATAGTCTTAATGTTTGACACAACTGCACAAGTGAAAAAATCCAAAAATATTGAGGTAAATCTAGTGCTTCAGTGCCAGTAATGCCACACTAAGCCGAGGTAAATGGCACTTCTGGATGTGTTCTCCCATGGGGAGTGTTTATTTGCAACAGTTGGCTCGGTAATGAGCTGCAACCACTCACTTTTTTCACAGTGTTTCTTTTTTATCAGTGTTTTCTCATCCCCTCCTTCTGGCTCGTCCTCATGCACAATGTGCACACAAACACTCACATTTAGACGC
The DNA here is from genome assembly GCA_037367365.1 of Apogon talboti. Classification (NCBI taxonomy): domain Eukaryota; kingdom Metazoa; phylum Chordata; class Actinopteri; order Kurtiformes; family Apogonidae; genus Apogon; species Apogon talboti. The sequence goes on from JAPQRQ010000006.1 coordinate 7,123,256, forward strand.
ACACTCCCTCACTGTGTTGTTTGGCCGTCTGTGAGTGAGAACGGAGCATCTGGACTGTAATGGGTGGAGAGTGCATTGGTAAAAGCTTAATTAGCAGAATGAGTTCATTGGTGAAGTAGGCTGCAGCTCCGTCCCTCTGTGAGTTTCAGGTTGGAACAGGAGGTCTTCTCTGGAGAGATGTTGTTGCGTCTGCGTTTTTGTGCACCATGGGTATTATTCAGCATTTTTTTTACTTGTCACATCATTCTTAATCCACTGTAATCCAACTCCTTTTAATCACCGTTGACATGTGACATCAACTCAGTGATTACTTATGAAACTGCAACATGTGTGGCTTTCTAAGTGTGTGTCCAGTGCCGTACACACTTCTGCAGCAGCTTCTTTGTAAATCTGAGATGTAGGTTGAAGCACTTCAGCATCTCTGAGCTGTGCTGCACCATCTGCCCGCATGACGTGGCCTTCCAATAGATGAATATTAAGTAAAGCTGTCAGTCAAAGAAGTCTTCTGGTTCCTAATTACTGCTACTGTTCAGGTATTGCTCTGAGACTGATTGATGTAATTGCTGATGAGAGGTGTAGGCAAGTGTCTGTGTGTGTCTGTCTTCATCAATACTGTCTCCAAAACAGGATTGAACATTTTACAATAATCTGTCAACAATAATTGATACAGATTTGTCCTAATTTACATGAACTAACAGAATTAGAATTAGAGTTAGAGGCACAGTTGGAAAAAAAGGGGCATTGGAGTAGGAGAAAATATTTAGTAATGAAAAAGATTTGGAAAGTTTGGAAAGCTAGACAATGGACTTGAATGGAGGAACAAGCACAAGTCAAGATGTTTCTATGACCTTATCATTTACTCCTAGAAGTTTTTCAGGATCATACTCAGGTTGTTTCCCAGTGATCACCAACACTCTCTGGCTGTGGGGTGGTAAGACTGTACAATGTGATAACAGAGGGTCATTTTAGTGAATTGATTAGTGATGAATGAGTGCCATTTGGATCTGTTTCAAGGGGTTTCTGGTCTTTTTCATGTGGTCAAAATTACCTGGATGGAGAAGTGAAGATAACTGTCATGTTTTGGTGCAAGTTTGTAAGTGTTTTGGCTGAAATAGCATTAAAGCTGTGGTGCTTAACAGTTTTTATCATCATGTAAGTTTCATTACATTGTAATTTACATGGTTGGTGGACATGAGGCTTCTGCCCCTTACTCCATGTAGGTGTTTTCAGACTGTAGAAAATCAACTCCATGATGCAGATTTCATCTAATCACAGGTTTTTTCAGACAAGTAGGGAGATTAAAGACTATGTGAGTGGCAGCTGTAATGACCAATAAGATTCAGTCATGAAGCGACTCTACTGCTCCACTTCATGTCTCATGAAGTTTGGAAAGGTGGCTTCATTCATCTAAATTTATATTTAGTGTTTAGTATTTCCTTTGGACTGAGAGGACAGAGCTGCAGACGGACGGCAGGTGTTTCACAATTCTGTTTTTTTTTTCCTCCTGATTTAGGCTCCTGTAGCTTTAAGTAGCGGAAAACATTTCTTAAGCTACGTTCAGACAGCAGGTCTTAATGCACAATTCGGACTTTTTGGTGAAATCAGATTTTTTTTGTGTGCTCGTTCATATTACACATTAAATGTGACTTCTCTCAGTTTTGAGTATGAACTGAATGTGACCCTGAAGTGACCTGCATGTGTAAAAGAGGTCCTGACGTAATACGTGACCACTCAGATACACACTGTGTTTACGGAAGTAAATATGTTTTTCCCACCACTTCTCCTCCTGGGACGCAGAATTGTGACGTTTGTCACATTTCAATGACGTAAAGGTCGACAAATGCAACCTGGCCATTCAGACTGAAGTCGCATTGCAAAACGTATCGGTTTTAGGACCACATATGAAGGTGGCCTGGGTCGGATTTGAGAAAATGGGATTTGTGCTGTTCAAACTGTTTTTAACAGATCGGATACAGGTCACATATAGGCAAAAAAAATCAGATTTGGGCCACATTTGCCTGCAGTCTGAATGTAGCCTTATTCATTTCTGGAAATGAAAATAAAGGTAAAATAAAAGTAACAGTGATGTTAAATCAGGTGGATTTTAAGGAGTTGCAAATATACCAAATTACCTTTTAGCGTAAATCCAGTGGTGTGAGGGGAAACAAAAATTGTATTTGTTTTCACCAGACAAACGTCAGGCTGTAGAAACGTACCCCATATGATGGACGGTTCTGGCTGCTCACAGATGCTTTCAGACAGGTAGGGGGGACAAATACATGAATGAATAATGATAATTACCAATCGCTGTAAAGATTCTGTTAGATGTGACTTTGCTGCTCTTCTCCCTGTGGCTTTCTACAGGTGTTCAAGCCAGAAACATTGCTTCACTTTTTCACAGCAGTTTGAGATGGTGTCAGGTCATATCTGTATCTATGCTGTTGCCCATAAAGATGAAATCATTTTGTTTTCATACACAGTCCAATTTTTATTCCGATTTATACACATCTGTAATCACGTTTGACCAGGTATGATGATCACATACTGATCAAGAATAAATCACATTGTCACAATAATTTCATGAGAAGAGGTAAAAATATTTTATTCCTACTACATATATAGCCTTCAGATTTGGACCATAAGGAAAGAGCAGCTGTGTTTTTTCCTACTCCTGCATCTTTCAAGAAATTTTCTGTCAATTTTATTTAAATAAGATCTTGATGTTCTGTAATGTTCTATGCTGTGTGTATGCAGAATATAAAGTTTGTTATTGTCAGTTATTAAAATCCAGTTTTATTCATAATGAGGAAAATACAAACCTACTAAATTCTACTCACACTACACACATCCACATTGTGTTAGACTGTGAATTTAATGAAACTACATTTATAATAATAATGAATTGATGTTAAACGCCTTATTTTATTTGCACCCTTTTTTCTGCAGTGTGCTTACTGTGTCTAAACATTGATGCGAAAGGAAAAGAACATTACAAACATCTAACAAGCACTTCCTGTGCATTATTAAAAGTGCAGGAGGAAGACAAACTAATTGTACAAAAGATAAATGATATGTTCAGTTGTATTCTCTCTAATAATCAAACACTATCTTACAAGTAAACAGGCACCTATATAAACAGTATACAAACAGTCTATTAAAATGATTCCACAAATACATCACATAATGTGCGTCATTATTTCCTCCTCCATTATCTGTGACTCCTTGAACAAATGAAATGAATCTACTGATAAGATTTTTTATATTTCTTGTCCCTATTTAGTTTTATTTATGACTTGCTATATATTTTACAAGATATTACAAGAAAAAAATCCCAATAAAATAAATAAATAAATACCTACTGAATCATAATCTGTCAATATCACTGCAATTGAGTATTTTATTTTTTAGTAAAAATTCTATTAAATGGTACCTTTAGTGATTTTTCATTGCCAGCTATTTCAAAAGATCCCATATAATACTAGCGGTTCTGTCTGGTAACTTTTTCTATTATTTCACCTATTTTATGGATTTATTCTCAGAAAATTATAGCTTTCTTTTAGAAATATGTTGGGTTTTTTTAATCTTCACTGTGGCCTTAATCCTCTCCATAGTGGCTCATTAGATACAGGTAAAAGCATTTTGTTTTCATATCAGTACTGAGTAAAAGGTTGACGCGTAGGAATTGGATACATGAAATGAAGAGCCTCCGCTCAGCAGATCTAATATGTCTGATATTGGATCTGTGACGAGATTATAATAAAATAATCATCCTAAAAAAAATTAACTACTGTACAGTGAGAAGTGGAATGAGGTCAGAGGTCAAAGGTGAGCTTCGCTGCGGTAGACTGGAGCTGCCAGTGGCTCCGGCTCTCCCAGAGCGGTGGTGCGATGGACGCTGACCACCAGGACTCCATCTGGGCTGAAGGTCCCACAGACAGACAGGGGGTCCATATCATCTGGGAACAGGGACTTATGGGTAAAAGTATCACCGACTGTCCCATCATCCATAACCTGGAGGACAGAAGGAGAAGTGGAAGTCAGGGCTGAAGTAAAAAAGAAAAGCAAAAGAAAATGAGAGGATGACAAAAAGAACCAGTCAGGAACCAGTGAAAAACAGAGACGTGAAGACGTCAGGGGAGGAAATCAACACTGACTGGTGCTCTCTGAAGATGTTTTTCACTGTTGCGGGCCTTTGAGGCAGGTTGAATGGCTGTGGGTTTTAGCCAATTTGTCTGCTGACCTCAGTTAAAATGATCTCCCGGCACCACAGCAGAAGCTCTGACTCATTTTACTTCTGCTCTCTCACCTTTTAAACTTGATTAACGTCAAATTGTAAATGAAAGGAGAGCAGGACAGATAGTGAGCAGACTGTAGCTCACTGCACATGTCTGGGTCTGACACACTGAATACCATACCAAAGCTTTCATTATACACAGTATTTAATCATATAATGCTGGCTATTAATATTATTGTAAATATGTATATAATATTTAAATATATATACTGTATATATATATTTTTTTCTCTTTATATTTCACGTTTCACTCTCGTATATTTTCAGCCTGTCTTCACGGCACTTTATCTTTGTATTTGCTGCTGTCAATAGGAAAATCTCATCTCATCTCATGTTTTAGGAAAGTAAGTAACGACTGTTCTTTTTTCTTCCTATTTTCTGTTGTTTGCTATATTTGTTATCTTGTGACCGTTCACAGGCATGACATAACAGTTTTAAGATTTCTGCAGTATCAGCATTAGTAAGTGTGGATTTGATAAAACATATAATAATAATAATAATAATAATAATAATAATAATGATAATAATAATAAGTCATTTTATCTGCATAATGACAGAGAAAGGTAAAAGGAAACGTGGATGTAATGTTACTGGAGCCGACTGTAAATGCCTTTTCTCCAAAACACAAACACACATTAAATTATCAATGATGAAAAGAAAAAGAGGGAAAAACCAGCAGAAATCCTCACATGAGAGAAGCTAAGCAGACCTTTTCACAGCAGACATTTTGGCTTGTCACAGCAAGAAAAACACTGGTGATCCTAATAACATTAATGATGGGTCTGTTCCATGTAAATGTCCCAGAAAGCCAAGCCAGTGAGCCAGAACCCTGGAACTGATTCACCTACATGGAATGAAGCCATTGTGATTAAAAATAATAACATATGCACATTTTTCCACTGTAATGACTCAAAAATATCTGCTGTGAATGGTCCATGGCCAGCATTTGGTATTCTTTAAATAATATCTGATTCTGGAAACAAATAGTCACCTATGTAATAATTGTAGCCCTTATGTTATTGTGATGAGCAGCTGATTGGTCCAGACCTCGATGTTCCGAACCTGAAATCTGTCAAACACCAGACATGAATAGGTCTATTGTAAGACCTGATTCATTTAAATGTGTGAAAACACAGTTGAGTCATGTTCACATATACACCATTAGTTGTGAACCAACAACTCCTCAAATGCAAGAATAAACCTCCACTAATTTATGTTCACACCTACACACTTAGAAACACACACCTTTGCAGCGTGAATGACGACCTGGTGGTTGTAGGCCATTACCACTACGTCATGGGGCTCAAACTGGCTGACGTCAGCGGACATGTAGTAGACGTCTCCCACACATCGGACCCCCCCACCGCTGCTGCTCTGACGGCCTGTCACTGCGCCACCTATGGGAGCTGCAGGGGAACAACAGGAGGACACAGGTTACACATACTTTTACTCACATACTAGTAGAAGCATTTTATTTCTCTGTTTCCATCTTGTGCAGCTTTATCCTTTACTCTATCACATCTCAGAAACAAATATTACATTTTTGTATTGAAGATTGCCTGGCACCTTTATTTACCAGTTGGCTTCTTCTTGTGTGTTTTATTGACCATTAAAATTAGTCATCTCAAAATATGCATTAAAATCTACATTTTTAATGACGGATTGATGTAGATTAAGCTACTAGTGTAAGTAGTCAAAATTTGTTCTACCTTAAACATCTACAGGCAAAATAAGTCACTTAATCCTAACCCTCGAAAGCACGGATGAGGTTTCCTTACACTCTACATTTTGAATTTATTTTGCTTTCATGTCATTTGAAAGAACATTTGGACCATTGTTTAATCAAAAACATGGGTGAAAATGCCCAATTGTGTAAACCAGAAAGAATGACTGATATTACAGGACCTTGAACTGGATTTGAGTTGGTTTTATGGACTATAAAATAGCCCTTATGTGAGATTATTCCAAACCAGAGAGGGTGTTGTATTGAGAATTGACGCTGAAATGTCTGCTGTCTATGATGTCCTAAATGGTCTTATTTAAAACCATCAATTGTAGACAAATGTATTAATAAAGAAGAAAACTGTACATAAGTAATTAGTAACATTTATCTTAAAATTTTACTGAACCATAAGAAAACTAAAACATTGCATCACATCATTGATTTTTACTTTTCATACTTTACATTTTGCTCAATCATGAAATTTTTTACCATTTTCTAAACATCTATAGCAGCAAAAGTTAGATTAAATGGTTGTTAAGATATAACAGGATGTCATTTAAATAAGAGAACAAATGTCATATTTGTTAATGGAATTAATAATAAAACAATTCAGAGAAACACATAATATGACTTAAGTATATGCCATTTGACTGTTACACTTTTCCTATAAGACTATGAGGTATAAGCTACTGTACATTTTACACTCATTTCCAACTTCATTTAGGCTGAACATTAATGTTCTTTTGCCTGGGGTTAATTTGGGTTTCATATTCATTCTAAAACACCATTAAAGGCCATAGAGAAGACTGTGTTTGGGTTGTAAATGTGTTTTATCGCCAACCTTGAAAGAGAAAATCTTTCATTAGAGGTGAAATCTGACATTTTTGGACTTGCAGCTCATTTATAATTACTACTCATGTCACTCATTGGTATTGGTTCACTGCTGCAGTCACTAAAGTATTGGTTGAGCTTTTATACGCCTGTCACACAGACACAGTAGTGTGTTTGTTACTGCTTTGTGCAACTGTGCACGTGTGTTTTTGTTACAAGTTAAGAAACTGCATTTTCATACAAAGCAGTTCCGACTTTTCTTTTTTCACCTTGACATCAGTTCTTTATGTGGCCCAGCAGACGATGTCAGGACTCGTTTTCTCACCGAGCACCGAGGCTCTTCTGGTTCTGGCTCATTACTCCTCCTGAGCTGCAGGTCTTTTTCCCTTCACTGCTGTTTTTCTTTTCAATCAATGTGAGATACTAATGCGTCTTTCTTGCTGCTGGAGAAAATAAATGAAGATTCTACTCTTTGCCTGAACAAATGCTGCTGTTGCAATGCAGCATGATAATAAAGATCTTTTGGAAGCAGAATAGGTTTAATAATATATGGGAAAAGTCAGACTGGGCAATACGTCCAATTAATTGAAATGAGTGAGTTTTTGGACAAATGATTGTATATTTGGCTCTGAAAACCTTTGCTGAGCAGGTGACATGAAGCTATGCTCTCACTGGAGGAGTAAAGATTCACTCTGGATCGCAGTTTTTGGTGCCAATCAGTGTTTTTCTTTTCTTTTTTTCATTTTATTTGTTCTTTATTTAATAGGTGAAATACTAAATGAGATCTAAATCCAAGAGTGATCTGATCCTATTCTTGTCCTTATGTGATTTGGGCAGTGGGTGGTGTACCCTCCAGATACTCTGTCTTCCTCCCATCATCCAAAGACATGCACTTTAATAGGTTAACTCATAAATCTAAATCACATGTGAATGTGAGAGCAAATGGTTGTTTGTCTGTATATGTTGGCGACAAATCCAGGATGCACCACGCCTTCATCTGCTGGGATAGACTGTGAGTGGGATACAGACACTTAACACACTCTAGATCTCATAGATAACACAGCTTTGTCCTTGTTTTAGTCTCCTTAACCTCTGAGTATCACTCAAAGATTTTGACAAAGTTATAACAGAGTAAAACAACTAGGCCACTTGGCTACAAAGGTAATATAGGACCTAACTATAGTAGTGAACTGGTAGTCAAGTGGATAGGTTGTGAGTTTTCTTCACAACGTAGGTGAGTTCAAATTCTGGACAGAGCAATATTTTCTTAAAAAACACCAAAATACAGGTGGACTTTAATCAAACATTCTGACAAATGTTATCAGCTGACTGAAACATTAAAAGTTTGACTCCACACACAAATTCAGAACTGCTCTGCTCATATTCTCTTGCTTCCTCTCCAGTCATCTTTAGCAGTAACTGCCATTGTCCATAACATTGAAAAAAAATTAAGGTTTAATAGTTCAGCAAGCTCTGTTGTGAACAACATCTTTCATGTTTTAAAATCCACCCCTGTCATGGAACTATATCTATAGGTAAAACTGTCACTTAGGCTCAGGTTTACAGTATTACAGAGGAAGTGCAAAGCAAAACTGCATGTATTAATTTTCATTTGACAGGGAAAATCCTCTGAAATTACATAATTTCTCTAATATAACCCCAACCCTCCCTCCTTAGCCTTAAATGTGTCACAAGTGGTGGATGTTAAAAAGTCAAATTCACCCCTCCAGTCTTTGACTTACTGCTGCTTCCAAAAGAAGATCGTCTATGGCGGCTGTACGGCGCCAAACAGTTGGGTGCTGCAGGTCCCACATCTCCAAACAGACCAGAATGATCAGCTGAATCTAAATATGATTCAAAAAGAGGGTCCAGAGAGTCAGGAGATCCCCCCAGTGAGCCCTCTGTCCGGTAGGAGCTGGAGCTGCTGTAGCGGTACGATGAGGACGAAGACCTGCGATTGGTAGATGTCAGCAGAGCCATGGTTGAAGTACTGACAGGACTTTGATGGATACGGTCAGAGAATGTGGTTAACCTCTAACTCCTTGTCTAAGAGTCCTTGTGGTGGGTTTTTATAAAGCCCAAGTGCATTATGGGTCAGTAGAGCACAGCCTGGGTTTCTATAGCAGCAACCCTTCCTTTAGCCATACATGGTCACCGGTGCAAACGTCGGAGCCAAGAATGTAACGGACAAACTGATAAGGAGCAGAGACCCCCTGTTATTCAGCCCCACACTTACAGCAGCAGAGATAAAGTGAAGAAGGCCTTCTGGAGATGCTTCTGGCATGTGGTCAGAAATAGCACAGCGATGGAGTGGTCAGGTCATCCGTTAGTCAGGCTATGCTCATAATGTGAATGCTCTATCAATAATGCAAGAGAATAACGGCCATTTAAGCTCTACTTACCTGCTAATGGAATAACAGACAAAGTTCTGATCTCAAACAGGGAGTGCTTCCTGAGATTTGAGGCCAACATCACAAAATGCGTGAGTCATAAAATTTTAGTAAAAGCCAAAGTAAATGTAGATATGTTTGACCTTTACATTCAGTCTTTTAAAGCTTTAATTGTAGTGACATTTCCCTTAGGCTTCTCTACATAAGCAGGTGCATGAGCAGTTACAGAATATGAATGGATGGATAAACCATGAACCATCTGCTCTAAAAATGGTGCTGTGGACATGTTTTCATGTATAACGTAACCACTAAGGTATTTCAGGTTGTATAAGGTTTTTTCAGGTTAGCCTCATAGCATAATTGTCTGAGAAAAATTTTTGACCAAATTGTGATATCTGCGTAACTTTACTCTCCTAACACGGCTTCTTTGTTTTGCGTCATTGGCTGTGACCTGAAAAAAATAGGACTTAGGGAATTATGCTATGAGGCAAACAATATGTTTACCTCATATCAGTGTTTTGAGTGGTACCAGTTGCATTAGCAAATGATTCCTGAGTTAATTCAAATGGTTTCACAGAGTGAGGTTTGTGTTGGAGTCTGTGTCGTGCTGGCAGTTGGTTTTTAATTTCCTAATTTCCTCTGTAGAGGAACAGAAATGAGGCATTGAAACCCTTAGGAGAAAACTTAATGATATTTATGTCTATGGGCTGTACATAGAGGGAGCCAGCTGAGACAGGCAAGGAATATGTTTATTTTTATGGTACAGTTATGTATGTATGCACATGTTTTGGGATATGGTTTTCAGTAACATTTCAGATGTACACCTATGTGGGGAAGGATCAGTTATGTTGGACTGTGGGTTTTTTCAGGTTGTTTGTCAGACTTTAACAGTTTGCCAATGCTCTCTGATAACATAGCAGTATAGCTCAACTATATACTCTGAAAATGGTCGTTTTGGACAGGTATTCATAAACATGGTGTCATAGGTAATTCTCACACTATGAACAAGTACTTGCTGGGGTAATTCAAGTCAATCTTGATGTTCTATATCAGCTGATAGTTTACATTATAGCTCTGTCAGCTGAGCTCTGTTTTTAGACAGAAAACAGCCACAGTCAAACCACAAATCACCTCCGTTTTCTGTATGGATTGTGTTGTCAATAGCTGCACTAAAGATCTGTTTAGAATCATCCAAACAAGGTCAAAACTGTCACAATTTAGCTGAACTGTGGATCAACAAATGGCAATTTAGAGAACATATCAACATATAATAACTTTATACCTTCATAAGCCTCATAATCAAACTCACAGAAGAAACGCTGCTATTTCAGTGTCAAACGTCATTCTTCTACTGTGTACCTCACCAGTTCTTATCCTTGGTGTAAGTTTTCATGGTCGTGGGAGACCATCAGTGTGACTCACTACTCCCTCTAGTGGTCACATACATTCACAGAGACATGTCAGCCTATGGTTGTGAATAAACTCAGCTCATGTATCTGCAATGCAACACACACTGACGTCTTTGACATAACCTCAGAACTCATGTTTTTGCCAAAAACTCAAATGGCACATTTCAGTCATTTTTTAAATATTTTAAAATACTGCATATACTCCTTCAGTTGGTGTTTGCAAATGGCCCCTGGTTGTGCAGTAATAACACTGTCCTCAAAGCTCGGCCTCCTGTCAACAGTGTCATTCAGCACAGTCATATAAATACTTTTATGATATGTGCTTCTATATTCTCAATTCCAGGAGGTGAAAAATGACATTGAGCAGCACATCATTTTTGCCCTTCGGGATAATGTAGCCCCAGCCACTTCATGTAAGAGCTACAAAGCTGAAACAGTCCAGTTAATGCGAGCAGCATATATCACAGTGACAGTCTCAATTTGGGCTCTGAAGCAAACACTTGTACCTGCCCTTGTGTAAAATATTATGCATTAATACATTTTATACTGAATATTTAAAGAGGCCTTGCCATACATTCTTAATCTTTACCATATATGGTCTGATATGACCTGAAAAAACTATTCAGATGTAGTGACTCAGCTGGCTCCATCAGGTCGTCGTAGTCTGCAGGAGAGGAGCTCATATATTCTGTTCCCCTGTGAGAGGTCCTACCGCTCCACTGGGAATAGTTCGAATCTCTAGGTTGCACATTGTGGTCTCCATTGCCCAGGACACAGTTCCAGTCCTGACCCCTAACAGATGGTTTATCAAGGTAAACCACGGCTGAAATATGAAGGGAAGAGGTGATGAAACGATGTGAATGATGAAAGCGAAGAGGAACGTTACAGATCCGTCACTGTCAAATCAACCATGATCCTCTAAAACCTTCATGAACAGCGTTGCTCTGGTCTGTATGAGTCATCCCTATTACACTGTCAGTGTTTCACAGTTGGTAGACACTCTTGAAACATAGTGTAGCTGTTTGTTTTGGAAGAACTCGTCTTGTCAACAAGTGTTATATGAATTTCCCAGAAATTTTGTACATTATTGGACTATCATTAGGCCAAAACTATAGTCTGTTCAATACTTTGGATCAGACAACAAACAAAATCATGAAACTCATACCAGACCATACTTAACTTCACATTCAGTCAGTGTCGAAACCCACAGATCTCTGTACAACTACACACATATATTATAATATTTGTATTTTATAGTATTTTTCAGACTTATAAGCACCGGTCTGGTTGTTTGTATCCAATAATGATGGGCGAGGGCTGCATTCACACAACTGGATTAAAAATAAAAGGCATGTGATTTGTTTTGTTGACATGTTAAAATACTCTAATCAGTAAAGCAGAGTTAACAGAGGAGAAGAGAACAAAAAGGGGCAACAAATGCACATAAAACAATAAACTCAGTTAAAACCAGGGGAGAAATCTAAGCACTCCAGAGACAAAGTGTTCATCACGAAGATGGAAACATAAAAAGCCATTTTACTATTATACTATTTACTATTTACTATTACCCTCCTTGTGTTTAAAAGTTTTTGCCATGATTTCTGTCCTGTTTTTACCCATTTGTCCAAGAGCAACAAAATGTGACTCTATGACATTTGCCCCTTTTTTAAACTAGAACTTTCTGTATTCTAAACTGACACAACAAACAAATAAGACTCATACTATCCTACCTGCCCATTACGTACCTAACCAGTCAAAGTTATAGTAAAAAGACCGGATACTTGTACTAAAACAGGAGTATGAGGTGTGGACCAACGGTGGCCACTGGTGCGTCAACACTAGAATGACCAAGTAACTTCATAAATCCCCATATATAATCTTTATTCATTCCAAGGGGTTGATTCATATTAACCAGTCATTTACAGATTAATTCTTAGTGTCTCAAACATAAAGCAAAGTCCACGGCTAAAGGAACTGTTTCTTTGTTTCTTGTGTGATATTTTGTTCTCACATGGACACAAACCCTGCATCTTAAGGCTAAATAAAAGTTCAGATATTAGGATTTATTTTAAGTCTTGACCCAGATAGTGTTGGTTTTCCTCAACTCCTGATGAAGCAGCGACGAGGCCCGAGCTTCACAATCAGTTTTTTTTTTTCTCTTCTCAGAGGCACAGATCTGATCTGTCATGGCTGTCTGAACTGTGAGGATCAGCTGTGCTTCCACCCTGTTTCCAAAGCCATGAGATTTGCGCTTCAAGGAAAAGTTTATCTAAACTATATTTTTCCGTTTAATCAAAATAAAGTACGAGCATCGAGCAGAGTGTAAAAATAATAAGGATACTGTATAATAGGCACTGTCTAAAAGTTTAAATTCTAAGGTGTGACTGTGTCTAATTCAGTCTTTACTATTTAGCCTCAGACAGACGAATGAAAAGATGACCTGCAAGACAGTGAAGAAATGAACACATAGAATCTAACTGAGAGTGAAAGAGATACGAGACTTACTAACATTAACCCATAAAAACCCAAACATCCACCATCGATCAAAACCATCTACTGATGGAAACTGTTTAATACCTGTTGATCCACTAATCCATTCAATACATGTAAAAAATTGGTGTAAAATATAGTTTGTCATCTTTTCATGGTCATCAGATATGACCCATTTAGACGTTCAGGGGCTCCGTAGTTACCGTGGAAAACACAGTCATCTTCTGCAGCATTGATTCACCAGTAAAACCCATGGAGTTGGATCAATGACAGTGGATGGACACACTGGGGTTATGATCAGTTAATGATAGATTTGCTGAAAAAGTCATCTTTTCCTCAGTTTTCGTTGTTTCTGACATAATAATTGTCTTGTCAGTTGTGTAACATCTGACCTAATGTCACACAACTCAAGTTCAATCAGTTAATTCATACATTCAGAATGATTTTGGTTGACTTGTAAGTTCTCAACTATTCTCCCTGTCATTACGCTGTGAGTTCAGGTTGTGGCTGTGTAGTGACCGTGACCCTCCATCCCTTCTGTTTGGTCCTTTCCATTCCTCATCACCTTTATCTCCACTCCAGGTGAGTTTCCTTTCATCTCACTTCCCATGGTAGTTTACTTCCTGTGGACATTTAAGTGCAAATGTCTATTCCTCCTACAGATCAAGGTCAAATGAGCAGTGGTTAACTGATGTTCAGGATGGAAGAAAAAGGAACAGCGCTAGTTAAAGAGGGCTCAGTGATAGTAGTGAAGCAATGGTCAAGTAAAAACAAACAAAAAAAGTCTTATTTTTTATGGGCCAAACTTCATAACCGTTAGTTTCAGTAGTTACCAAAAAAAAAGTAGTTTAGCTTCATAACTGTGTACTTGAATTATCACTAGTTCATAAAAACAAACAAACACATGAATTACCCATTTTCCACACATGATCACATGTTTTTGCTCATGTAGTTAGAATGCTTTCATGGTGGAATGGGAGAAGGCCATCTAATCCACAAATGCAAATGTAACATTCATGTTTTTTTCTTAGCCCCAACACTGGCTCTGACAATTCAGCACTGTGAGGATATCAGACACTGGCCCTGGTTTTCAACCCACCACATCCTGGTCTAATGTCTCCATCCCTCTTTCCCAACTCGTCACACAGTCGATGAGCCAAACAGATTAGTGAGGTCCCCAGGGGCCCATGATGTCATGGAAAAATGAAATACTTACTACTGTAGGATCACTGAGACCATAACAACAGTACCGTCCTTTGGCCTGGTACTAATCATGACTTTATGGAGTGTGTCCCACTGTGAGTCAATGTACTGCAGTTCTGGGATGTATGAGCTAATGTAACAGTTAATTATCTAGTGATAACCATAAAACGCTATCCAGTGAGATTAATCGTGACCCCACACCTCTCCTCTGGCCATTCCATGACATGAGAAGAAATAATCACATCAAAGCAGGTTTGTGCTTTTTTTTTAAAGAACAATATCAATATTTTATTAACTCAAAATCATATCAGATGCAGCAAACATAGAATAATTCATTTTCCAAATCCAAGGTGGTAATATTCAAATAATTACATTCAGCCAAAAGAGGAAGAAAAGTATTAAAAGAGGAAAAAGAAAAGAGACAGGATTAAGATTTCAGAGGGAGAAGACTGAGTGGGTGTTGGACTGATGCTGATGCTGGATGTGGGTGGGACAGTACATTCATTTTAGGTCAACACTTCCTCATACCCTGTTAAATCATAGTGTCTTCTCTTCTGTTGGGTGAGTTGTATGGCTTTGCTCTCTGAACTCTTACAAACCTTCTGTGCGTTTCATTTTATGCATGTGCCCAGTGTCACTGTGCACATTGAGATCCCCAGAGGATTGTGGGACGTTTTAATTAAGACCAGCCACATCAGTGGAGGCTAATGTGGGTTAAACACAGACTGTCTCTCTCTCTCTCTCGCTCTCTCTCTGTGTGAAGATTACACTATCTAAATGCAGTCCTGCAGCAGTTTTCCCACTCTGTCTCTGTCTGTGTTTGCAGGTTTTGTCCTAATATTCACCACTGGGGGCCAGTGGCGTACTGAATGCGGCTCCTGGGCCCTTCAGCTTTGTTCTAAAATGGTAAGTAGGCTATATGGTGACACGGGTGCCACTGCTAGTTGAATATTCATATGCCCTCCTGCCTTGACACTGTCCAACAGATGTTTTGATGTCTTTTTATAGAGCTGGGTTCTCCCGCTACTATCACACACATATTCACAGACACAGACACACACACACACACACACACACACACACACACACACAGAGCAAATCTGGAGCAGTTGTGAGAGTACTTCTCTGTGATAAGTATCCAATGTCAGCACTTGCCTAGAGAGACAAACTAAAACACACTGCCCAGAGACACACAGACACACACACTCACACCCCCTCACACAATACAGTGTGGAACATGTTTCATTCTTAAGACATCTGTGTGACTCAAGGACAGCAGGGTGCTCCTGTGTTTTTGGGCGACAAAATATAAATCACTTTGGACTGAAACACCTCTCATCTTCATACAATTTTCTTTCTTTCTTTCTTTCTTTCTTTCTTTCTTTCTTTCTTTCTTT